>JAGFBZ010002372.1:0-76714 GCA_018398805.1 Hirundichthys speculiger | reverse complement strand
CACTCCACAGGTTTCTCATTTTCAGCAAAATTAGACTTCATCAGAAATATTATGTAGATGTCCTGGAAGCAGTTATGTAACAAAAAAAATGATCATGAATCATCTAAAGCACAAACAGATTTGACTTGGCTTAAGGATGATCATTAGGTCTGGGTCAGCCAAGGATGAAAACCGCAAACACTTCGTCCAAGTCTGTTTTGGAGGGTTCTGATTTGCAGTTGTGCTCCAGATCATCTTTACACTGAGCAACAACATCTGCTCTTTTATTTCTATCTCTTCTATCGCTCTGAGAAATATAAATTATTACTGTAGAGTTCCACAGTCTCGAGAATCTAAACCAAAGAATTTCAGTCTTGGACTGATGTGAAAGAGTTCTGATTGTTTACTAATGTTTCTGGTTGGTAAAGTCAGAGGTTATAAATTAACAAGTCCAAGCGCAGAGATGAACTTTCTTTGATAGCAGAGGGTTTCAAGTCTTCTTGAGTCGATGCAGTGATTTCAGATCAGAATCACGTCTGTTTTTGATGCCGTGAAGTCTGATGCCTGAAGATCAGGGTCATTGAAGTTTGATTTTAAGGAATTGTCCCTTTATGAGGTGCCGAAGGTAAGAACTTGATAACAGTTTTCAAACTGATATATTTTTTTTAATATTAAGCTCATTTTCTTCACATTTAGCTCATTTTACACACATTTGAGACATAAATTATTCAAAAATTTGGTTATATGTGAACGAAAATGAAATGTTAAATCTAAATGTTAAATGTTAAATCTAAATATTAAATCTAAATCTAAATTTTAAACCTAAATCTAAATGTTAAATGTTAAATCTAAATCTAAATGTTAAATCTAAATCTAAATCTTAAATCTAAATGTTAAAAGTTAAATCTAAATGTTAAATCTAAATCTAAATGTCAAATGTTAAATCTTAATGCTAAATCTAAATCTAAATGTTAAATGTTAAATCTAAATGTTAAATCTAAATCTAAATGTCAAATGTTAAATCTAAATGTTAAATGTTAAATCTAAATCTAAATGTCAAATGTTAAATCTAAATGTTGAATGTTAAATCTAAATATTAAATCTAAATCTAAATATTAAATCTAAATGTAAATGTTAAATGTTAAATCCAAATATTAAATCTAAATCTAAATGTTAAATCTAAATCTAAATCTTAAAACTAAATGTTAAAAGTTAAATCTAAACGTTAAATCTAAATCTAAATGTCAAATGTTAAATCTAAATATTAAATCTAAATCTAAATGTTAAATCTAAATCTAAATGTTAAATGTTAAATCTAAATATTAAATCAAAATCTAAATGTTAAATCTAAATCTTAAATCTAAATGTTAAAAGTTAAATCTAAACGTTTAATCTAAATGTCAAATGTTAAATCTAAATATTAAATCTAAATCTAAATGTTAAATCTAAATCTAAATGTTAAATGTTAAATCTAAATATTAAATCAAAATCTAAATGTTAAATCTAAATCTAAATGTCAAATGTTAAATCTAAATATTAAATCTAAATCTAAATGTTAAATCTAAATCTAAATGTCAAATGTTAAATCTAAATGCTAAATCTAAATCTAAATGTCAAATGTTAAATCTAAATGTCGAATGTTAAATCTAAATATTAAATCTAAATCTAAATATTAAATCTAAATGTAAATGTTAAATCTAAATATTAAATCAAAATCTAAATGTTAAATCTAAATCTAAATCTTAAATCTAAATGTTAAAAGTTAAATCTAAACGTTAAATCTAAATGTCAAATGTTAAATCTAAATATTAAATCTAAATCTAAATGTTAAATCTAAATCTAAATGTCAAATGTTAAATCTAAATGCTAAATCTAAATCTAAATGTTAAATGTTAAATCTAAATGTTAAATCTAAATCTAAATGTCAAATGTTAAATCTAAATGCTAAATCTAAATCTAAATGTTAAATCTAAATCTAAATTTCGAATGTTAAATCTAAATATTAAATCTAAATCTAAATATTAAATCTAAATCTAAATCTAAATGTTAAATGTTAAATCTAAATATTAAATCTAAATCTAAATGATAAATCTAAATCTAAATATTACATCTAATACAGTCCCTTGGTTTGATTTAGTTAGCTTAATTTGTTGTGAGTTGTTCCGCTGAGTATTTTGTTACCATTATATTATCTGTTCTATCCTTCTGAATAAATATTGACAGTCTATAATCTATAACAAGCACACACTTTCCAAGACAATGCAGTTTTTCACTTTATAGAACTCTAAATCAGAAAAGTTGGGTCTATTCAAAAAGTTAAAATCATAATAATAAAACTTTTTATCAAGCTGCCTTTGACTTTTATTTCACTACAGACAGTTTGAATGCAAAATAAGTCATATTTGATCAAATCAGTTTAACTTAATTTCTTGATATTCACCTGTTCCTGCAACACAGTCCATATAAAGATGCACAGTCAAGCTTTTACCACTTTGTAATGTCGCCGTTTCTCCTCACAACAATGGAAGGGCTCTCTGCCATTGAGAATACGGAGCAATTAAGTGTTTCAAGTGTTAATACTTTTTTTCCATTACTCTGGACAAATCTCAAGGTGCACAACAATGCGGGGCTGTTAAAGTTCTCGTTTCCACTGTGTGATAATCCGTCCCAGATGCCTCTGAGCCCAGAGAAGTCTCTGGAAAAACGTTGACACAAGGCTTGCCTTTGGCACAGTGACGTTCTAAGTGGCATTTTTTTAAATGTAGCTATCGCAGTGCTTGAAAAGGTTTCCCGGTGTCATCCTTCACCCACGTGTTTTTTTTTTCTTTTTTCTATCAGCTACTGATGAGTGATGGTTCTTGATGTTCTGCCACCCGAGGGATTGGCGATCCTGGCTGGACACAAGCAAGCTAGCTCAGGCTTTTCCAGATGCTTTTACGCTATTATAAATTATACAAATCCCCCGTAAATCTTATTTTTGAGATATGTTGTTTGCAAACATTAACATTCTTATTCTCATGCGCAGTATTTGATAACAAAGTGGAGTTCATCAATTATCTTTGCTTCCAAAAGACTTTTATGCTGAAATCACCAATGTGAAATGATTAAAAATAGAAGAAATAACCTCACAACCATCTTTAAATTGCACCCATCTTAATCTTTATCGGGACTTTTGCAGGGCTAAAATACAGCGGATATACAGTTTCTTGTTCATTTTAATACCTGGTACCACTAAACGTCATCATGTGACTAAAACAGACAGAAAAGAAAACACTGAATGCATAAAAGCAGTGTTTTTGGCAGTACAACGCCATAGCTATTGATGTAAAAACTTACGTGATTTAGGTTATAATCAAGAAAACCATGGAAAATGGTAAGATATCAGCTCTTAAATAAAACTCTTATGAGCAATCTTTGTGGTTATCGTTATGTTCGTCCAAACAAATGTACCTTTAGTTGTACCAGGCATTAAAATGAACAAGAAACTGAAGAAAACAAGGGTGGTCTAATAATTTTTTCCATGACTGTATATACACATATAGAATTAATGAGACAAAGCATGGGATATTCTCTATTTATGCAGTCTGTGATAAAATAAGGGTGAAGATAAATCAAACATTGCTTTAAAAAAAAAAAAAAAAAGTTAAATTTGCCTGATTTAGGGCCATGCATATGATATGAGGTCAGTTTGTGAATCACTGCGTTGTAGTTTGCGTCTTAGCTTTTCTGTAAACTGAGTCGCATGTGTTGGGCAGATGATTTAATTGCGATAGAGCCCGGTCCGACTCTTCCGTTGAGTCTGCACGTTTTCGTTCCGCTGCGTCTTCTGTTCCTGCATGTTGTTGAAAACCACAGAATACTCAGGCCATGTGGGCACCCAGATTCCTCCTTCACCCAGACACCTGCGCTCCTCCCGTCACATGTGCATTTGCCTCTCTCTCTCCCCGTCTCGCCCTAACCTGTGGCACGCAGGCACATTATCTGGAAACCACATGTCAGGCGCTCTCCCTTTAGAAAGACGTTCACGAACACGGCTGACAATCAGGCTGATGAAAACACACGGAGCTGAAACGAGGCGGAAGCGGCGTACACGGGGGATGCGTCAAGCGCTTGCTAACATCAACAGTGTCTGGATTATAGCTGCCTGATGAAGACGTGACGAACTCCGGTGCGGGGCTGGCGCCGTGTGACTCACCTATCAGGTGCAGGGGGTCAGGGGTGACAGCTGCAGCTAATTAACATACCAGCTTCTCATATTGGCGGCATGCACGGCTGTTAATTCGACCCACATACAGAGTAAAGAATGTTTAGGTTTCCCAGTGTATCAGCCTTTTAGCGCTATCAAAGGTGTTTTTGTCTCTTTGTGTTCTATCCCCACATTCTTTCATCACCTTCCTCTTTTCTTTCGCCCCTTTGTTCCAGCCAAATATTTGGAGCGGGGCTGAAAGGTGAGCCCGGCCCAGCCTCTCATCCTAAGCTGCATGTTTCACATTATAGGAATATTTCCACTTTATATTTTGCTAACCCCCAGAGCTGATAAAAGTGCTCGAGAGCTCCAGAAAAAGTAAGCTTTCCTTTGAGGCGCTCGCTGCGACCGAGCGTCTGAGTTTCAGAAACACAACAAGAGATCTGTTCTCTCGGTTCTTGCAGAGCGTGGCGAGATGTAGCGAAGGCTCGGCGAGCGTAAGAAGAAAACTCGTGAGACAGTCCTCTGGGCTGCCGAGTGTAACTGGATATCCTGAAATGACACATTGTACGTTTTCTTGTTATGTCAGTTTGCTTCCATAAGATGCTCATAAGGTTTTTCTTTCAGCACGCACACGGCTTTAAACATAGTCCATTTATCATGTGATGTTTTCTTCATTCTTCTACATCCACTAGATTTCATATTAAGATATGAAACTAAACGGCTTTATCCGTATAACAGCCGAGCATCAACAGATCACGCCAACCGTCCACTTGAAAATCCAAACTTGAGCAAACGCTCATTTTAGATCATTCGTCCAGTACGGTTATTTCTGAAATAGCTATTAGCATTGCTTGGTCACCTCTTTGTTGTAGAACGAGTGATTTCCTTTTATTTCACTATGATTTCACTATCTGGGAGCAGGTTTCTATACGGCTGGTGGCATGTTCTTTGTTTCCTCGCGGGAGCTGCAACAGCCAGAGAGCAGGTGTGCAGGGAAGCATAGAAGCACAGGTGAGCCCTCATCTCAGTCACCTGGGATCCCAGATTGATGGATTAACAAAAACACAGACAGGAGCAAACCCATACATTATTCTCACTGCTTTTTACGCACAAATCCTGTTTATTTGCCGGTTTGAAACTCAGTGTGAGAGGGAAAACGTTGTCATCACTCAGACTCATTTGTGCTAAACAGGATACTTTAGATCAGGGGTGTCAGACTCATCTTCACTGAGGGCCACATCAGCATCATGGGTGCCATCGAAGGGCCAGATTGACAGCATGAATGTAACAAAATGCAATGTAAATCAAAATAAATTAAACTACACCTTATTATTATGCTAAATAATGGTTTCTGTATTTATTATGTATTCAAGTTTCAAATATTTAACTTATTATTATATTAAACTCAGGGTTTGTGGTTGTAAGAGTATCCATTACCTTGGTTTCAGAAGCAGAAGCGATTCTTTGTTTTTCTAGCAGGCTAAATTTAGCATCCGTGTTTGCTGTTAAAATGCCGACGTAGATTAAACTCTTTCACAATTGACACCCGGCTCATAACACAAAAGACATACTGTTCACCCTGAGATACAAACTTCTAATTGTTTTCCTGTCATTCATTGAACTGCTTTTCTTAAGTCCATCAGTTCTAAAAAAATCATCTTGTTGTGGGTAACGATGAAATGCATGATGGGAGATGTAGTTTATTGTCAATATGCACTTTAAAGTGGTGTAAGCTTATTTTAAGTCTTAAAATATTGGTTTAAAATTTAAGCCAATAATGCCCAAGCTGATCGCTGATGTCATTACCAGTTTTTAGAAGTGAATTCAATTTATTAATGAGCATTACCACAGTTTTGTCACGGATGGCTGCTTCCTCATAGACCACAAAGGATCTGCAGAGAAACTTCATCCCCGGCAGAAGCCATTTTGTTGTCATTCCAGGTTCTTTCTGTATTTTTTCTTCTCAAATTTCCCACATTTCTGAACGAGTGTTCTAATGGACTGTGATGTTCTCATGTTTTAGTGATATACAAGACAGTAAGTATAGTACTTCACCATCTGGCCGTAAATACACTAGCACTCTGCTTTGCTTCAGATGATTACTGTAAATTCTTCTGGGGTCATGAAATGTACCTGGTTTGTCAGGTTTCATGCTAAATTAGCAGCTTCCCTCATCTGTCTGAAAGCGGTAAACCGTTCACACGGATGCTGCAGGTACAGTAACTCATCACTGTATCATGTGTATCTATTAAATCTACAGTACTGATTTGGTAAGACAATGCTGGACTCATAAACATTGACATGGCCCTTTGTATAATCCAATTACACAAATTCATTAATAGACTTTCCTTCCACCCGTACATTTAGTTGGTTACGGCTAATGAGACTGCTGACTTTATGAGTGATTGCATGGGTCGCTTGAAACAGTAAGTCTTTTGTGCAGCAAGTGACAAGTCACTAAATCATCTGACCATCTTTACAATCATACCATGTGTTTAAACCACATGGTTTATTGGTTGGTTAATGGTTGAAAAAAAAGCAGTAAACAAACTGTATACAGCCCAAAAAACAAAATTCAAACACACCTACCACAGTTATAATACATGATTAAACTCATTTTGTAGTCTTAGTTAGCAAATGATACAAAAAAAAAAAATGTCGCCACCTGGATTTAACTTGATAATTACTGCATGGATGATTGTCTTTCAGCTGGGAACAAGTTATTCAACTCCAACTGGTGCAATGAGTTGCTTCTCATTTCCTAAACAACCATGTCAAAGATACACCCGAGGTCGTGGAAAAGATGTTAGTCTGTTTAAGAAGGGTCAAATCATTGGCATCGAGCAGAGAAAACATCTAAGGAGATTGCAGAAACTGATAAAATTGTGTTAAGAGCTGTCCACCGCATTATTAAAAACTGGAAGGATAGTGGGGGCCCATCGTCTTCAAGGAGGAAAAAAAACCTAAATGATCGTGATCAACAATCACTTAAACGTTTGGTGAGATCAAATCGAAGAAAAACAACAGTAGAACTCAGGGCTGTTTAATAGTGAAAGTAAGAGCATTTCCACACCCACAATGCAAAGGGAACTCCAGGGATTGGGACTGAACAGCTGTGTAGCCTTAAGAAAACCACTAATCAGTGAGGCTAACTGGAAAAAAAAAAAGCTTCAATTTGCTAGAGAGCATAAAGATTGGACTCTGGATCAATGGAAGAAGGTCATGTGGTCTGATGAGTCCAGATTGATCCTGTTCCAGAGTGATGGGAGCATCAGGGTAAGAAGTGATGCTCCCATCATGCCTAGCGCCTACTGTACCAGCCTGTGGGGGGCAGTGTTCTGATCTGGGGTTGTGCAGTTGGTCAGGTCCAGGTTCAGCAACAGTATGAGCTCAAAGAATGAGGTCAGCTGACTACCTGAATATACTGAATGACCAGCTTATTCCATCAATGGATTTGTTCTTCCCTGATGGTACGGACATATTCCAAGATGACAACGCCAGGATTCATCGGGCTCAGATTGTGAAAGACTGGTTCAGGGAGCATGAGACATCATTTTCACGCATGGACCGGCCACCACAGAGTCCAGACCTGAACCCCATTGAGAATAATCAATGCAAGATCTTGGTGAAAAATAAATGCAACACTGGATGGAAATAAATCTTGTGACACTGCAGAAGCTTATCGAAACGATACAACAAGATAAAGGCGGTCCAACAAAATATTAGTGTATGACCTTTTTTTTTTTTTTTGACCAGGCGGTGTATAATTGTGTGACTGCAGGGCAAAGACAGCTCTGTCTAAGCCGTGTTCTGCCTTCAGGCCCGGTTTTGAAGGTGTGGGGTGGGTGGTGGGGGTCCCTGTCCTGGAATAGCTCCACCGGCGTGGAATGCTCTGGAGAATGCGTGACATGGAGTCTGGTTGGTCTGGAGGAGCGGCGTGTGCGTGCATGTGTGTGCAGCGGGCGACTGGTATTAGTTAACAGGAGGTTCTGGAATCTGTGCTGCGACCGGACGAGGAGGGATCAATCATTACGCCTGTTTGGGAACATCCTCCGTGCGGTCAGCAGGCTGACAGCGAGGCTGTGCTCGGGTCTCAGCCCTGCGTCGGTCCTGTCTGCACCTTGTTGTTGTGGCTTCTGCCACATTTCCCTGCTTCTTGTGTGTATTTGTATGTGTGTGTGCACATCAGCAATCTGCTCCAGGCTTTGTGAAACCAGATCTCCCTCGTCCATCTAAAAGGAGAGAGAGAGAGAGAGCACAGACAGGCAACCCATTTGGCCTCATGCTCTGTAGGGTGACCTTTGAACTCAAAGCCCTCTGTTTGACCAAAAGGGGCCGGGCGGCCATTGCTCGGTCAGCGTTTTGCTGGGTCATCGCAGGCTATCAGCGGCTATCTGAGTGTTTGCCGATGAGCGGGGACTCCTCAAGGTCCTTCAAACAAACACAAACGCTATGTGTACAAACAGCAGCCTTCAAGCTCACGCACGCTGAATGCAACAAACATCTAATTCATGACGCTCAGAACGGATCACAGAAAAGCTTGTAAGTCTGCATCGAGGCTAGCAGCAGTGCGTAAGAGAGGCCATCGGACTCTCACGGCCCAGGACGGTCCTGCTGGACTTCTGCGTGAACCCCGAGTTCCTGCCCAGCAAACCCAAATCCTTGCCACAACATCCCCGACAGAAGGGCTACTCCCAGCGTGGTGTTTGCTCAGCTGCGCTGGCTTTCTATCAGCGTACCGGGCCCTCTTGTTCCTCCCCGCCTCGCTGTTTTCTCCCTCTTCTTCTTCTTCTTCTGTTTGGTTTCTTTTCTCCCAACTGTTTGTAGCTTTTTTTGATCTTTGTTTGGCTTTCGCGGCGTACGTCTGACGTTTTTTTTTTCGCGGGACGGACGCCAGGAAGGTCACGGGGTTGGGGTGAGACGGCTACCTGCGGAAGTCTCACATCTCCTGCTGCATAGTGTCACCGTGGTGTCAGCATGTACGGTAGTCATGTAAACACCTCGCCGCTTCGCCCGCTGCTCGTGTTTGACTCTCAGCTGAAGAGGCCAAATTCCTTTATTCTAGGGCTGTCAATTTCTCAAAATAATTAATCAGATTAATCGCATGACTGTCAATAGTTAATCATGATTAATCGCAAATTAATCGCATATTTTTATCTGTTCTAAATCTACCTTATACAGATCTTTTTCAAGTTGTATTACTCTTATTAATACGAGTCCTGACTAGAACCAGGAGATATGACCATATTAGTCCAGTCCTGAGGTCTCTGGCTTCCTGTCACTCAGAGAATAGACTTTAAAACAGCTCTACTTGTGTTCAAGTCTCTTCATGGCTCCAAAGTCCATCTCTGACATGTTAGATCCATATGAACCAACCTGGACTCTGAGAACCTCAGGTAGTGGTCTCCTGCTGGTGACCAGAGTCAGGACTAAACAAGGTGAAGCTGCATTTCAGTTTTATGCTCCTAAAATCTGGACCAGTCTTCCAGAAGATGTTAGACAGACCTGAACTCTGACAATGTTCAGATCCAGACTGAAAACAATTTTTGTTTAGATGTGAAGATGATGACTGGAAGGATTTTATCTGCACTCTTTATTTTTAATTTAATTAATTAATTTTTTTATTAATTCATTTTATTTATTATTGATTATTTTTATGCTTGTATGGAATGATTCTATTTGCCTTCTTGTGACTTTATGCATCTGTAAAGCACTTTGAATTGCTTTGTGTACGAATTATGCTCTACAAATAAAGTTGCCTTGCCTAATATGAGAGTACACAAATGCTCGCCTTATGCAAAACAAATGCATGTTTATTTATTGCTACAATGCCAAATCCATTATCAATATTTTCTCTTATGTTCTTCATACAAAATATTTTCGTGGTTTGCTTCAAAGGGGGGGGGGCCTCTCTGCATCAGCGCTCTAATTAGCCGACAAGTGATATTTCAGTAGTCGGGACTCCGGTGGTAACTAAATTCACAACGACAGCAAACACAAACAACATTTATCTTGTGGAGTTAGCCATCAAGCAAGGTTTTGAAGCTAAACTTACCATTGAAAATAGTATCTAAGTATCCATTTTTATCCCAGCTTCTGTCAAAGTCAGTGCATGGCTTCCTGTTTTGACAGGACTACGGAGGACTACAGGACTACAACTACGGCGGGGCCCGAGGCTCATCAAACCTACTCTCCTCTCTACTATTGTACATCAACGGCCAGGCGAAGCGTCGCATTAATCGCGCGTTAAAAATATTAGTTGCGTTAAAATTATTTTGCGTTAATCACGCGTTAACTTTGACGGCCCTACTTTATTCACTTACCAGTATTTAAGTAAATGACTCTAATTCAGTTATAAGGCCTAAATGTAAACAACTTTATGGCTTTGGCCCAAAATTCCTTCACTGACAGACTCATAAATCCACTTTGAAGCAAATTCAGCTGCTCATCATCTGGAACCAGAGAGGCTGCAGTTTTATTTCATTTTTGACGCCAGACCAGACCTGCAATGATGCGCAGCCGTTTGCGTCTCGGAGGCGGCCCCAGCCCCGACACCCCGGTGCATTCGTCTTCGTCGTCGCAGTCGCCGCTGTGGAAGCCCTCCTCCCCGTCGTCGCTCCAGCCGTCCGCCCCGCCTCCACGTGACCGGGCCCTCCAGCGCCGCTCAGATAGCGTCACCATCCGCAGCAACTATGGAAAAGGCGGGAAGTGGTTAAAGGTAATGATGTTTAACCTCCTCGTGGCTGAAACTGCGACCGGTGTGTGCTGACGGTATCTTATAGTTGTCTCTGGGTCTGAGCATGTTCTGCATGATTACAGAACTATGAGGGGAATCCCAGAAAACACGTCTGCAACATAGAGAAGCTTATTATCGAGTAAAGTCTTAGTCACTGGGCACCGAATCTTTACATTTTTTTTTTTTTTCTTAAATCTTTACCAGCCTTGTTATTTCTGTCCAAACATGATTCATGCAAAAGGTCTGTGGCTTTCAGCCCATATAATTTACTGGTAGAAAAAGAAACTGCAGGGTAAGCAGACCGGTGCAATTGTGTTATTACTGGCAAACATCATTGTCCTGAGAGGTTTCTCAGGGCAGTGACACCACATAACACACGCTGCCCAAGTGGAAATCAAGGTCTCGGGATCTAAAATTAAAATGCTGTGTGAAAGACATCTGTAATATTTCTCGTTTTTATTTCACTGAACCATGTAAACCCCATTTCAGGACTGGGCAACAGATAAAATAGACTAAAACAGATAAAGAAGGTCCAAAATGGTGCACGTATGTTTGTGCGTATGCAACAGAAGTATAATTGTCCAAAGAACTCAGCGCAGTTTGGCCTCGGTTGTAAAACTATTGTTTGACTGAGATGTTTTCCCAAGAAAATTACAGAAGCTCATAACGTGTTGTGCAACGCATACCAGAAGTGTTTATTGAGAAATGCGGTAAACTAATCAACTCATGCATAATAAAAATGTCCAAGAGCTGCAAAGCCAAGTCTTTAACAATTTTAAAATTCTTCTTGACCAATTATGAAGAAATTGCAAACTTTGGACAATTATTTCAACAACAGTTTATGATAAAATGAGGGCTTTAACGAAAAGAAAATCCCTGACGTTGCACACTTTAGAGCAACGCTGGATTAAAAAAAACAAAAGAAAAGAATAAGTAAAGGAATCGCGGCTCGTAAAAACGTGTGTTTTGAGACAACCTGCACGGCAACACTTTGACCATCTTTCTGGCTCCAAAACATGGCGGATGATTGAAAGCCCTGCCAAAGTAACAGATGTGCTAAATTCCAGCCGCCTGCCCTGTGAGGGTTGTTTCATCTCACCGCAATGCCTCCTGCTTGTTTGTGTTTTATTGATTTCCTTCCTATCTGCATACGTCAGCATGCATTTTTTCGTTGTTGTTTTTCGTTGTCTATGGGAGAAAATTGAGTGCATATGGGCTTTGTCTCAGGTCAGCTGCAGCGTCTGCCTGAACTCAGACTGAGTGTGTGTTTGTGTGTGTGTCAGGCATAAAAACCCAGGGCTAATCACAGAATTACGTCAGTCAGAAGATAAACAACCCCGTTCCCTTCGCCTGCATATACAAGCTAGTCAATCTGGGTTTTTACAAGTGACACAAACTCTAAAGTTTAGAGCGGGAACACACGTAACCTTGTTCCCAGATCGGCCGCCCAACAAACCGTCATTCATTTCCCAACATTGAGACCATACATGGACGATGACCGCAGCATTTCTGAAAGGCCTGGTCACTAAAAACCAAGGGACAGACGAACGGAAACTCACAGACTGCTACAGGAACTCGTCCACATCTGTTTGAGGCCCTACAACAAAGCCGCATCAGCTGTAGGAGCTGATGTCACATGAAAATGTCACATGAAAATGTCTCGCTACACTGTAAAAAAGAAAGCGTCGATCTATTCGGCAGAGCTGGTATTCTGATTTGTTTGAACATTAGACCGATCATGTGCACCCCATTGTATCTAAATTTGTAATTGTAAATAAGCTGAATTTGTAATTTGTTGTTGGGACAACAAAGTTGGACAAAGTTTCCCAGAATGCACAGCAAAAACAAGTCCGAATGCTTCCTTGCTTCTAACTGACAACAACTCAGCTTTGATGGAGAGAGTATTTATTTCAAATGAAGACCTTCAACAAAGCTTGTGAAATAAGTATTTTGCCTGCAAATCGACATGTAATACATTAAATAATAGCGAGTGACATGATGATAAACTTTTGCAGTAAATTCGCTACTTGGTTATTTGGCTTGTATCTAAATTAACAATGCCAGTTAAACTAGCTAACTCACCAGCCTGCACGCTCAAGATTTCCGTCTGTCGCGTTTTTTTACTCGCGTATATAACAGAGCAACAAGGCTTTATTTAAATCTATGCAGCGGTTGGAACACACTTTTATTATTAAAATGCATTTATTTATTTATAATTCCAGTAGTTAAAAATAATCGTTGGGTTGATTTGCTTTTGGTAATCCTGTGAATCACACTATTCAGCTAATAAACAAGTTTATATTGGCCCAATGAAGAATTAATAATAGTGACTATTCACAGAACAATATAAATGTAACTGGTACAACGATGAAATGTGAGTTAGGACGATGACATTGCAAATCGTTGAGACAATTCAAAACTTTTGCTGCAAAAGGTTGCCTTGAAATTTTGAGTTTTCTCAACTATTCTTTTTTAACAGTGTATCTCCCAGAAATAAACCCCATAAACTCACGATGAACGAGCCTTTAATGCACTGAAGCATCATGTTAAAGACGTAAATGTGTTTGCCTGTTTTATCCAGAGTCCCCCAAAGATTTACTGAGGGCCTGAAATTCCTTCACATGGTTTGTATCTTGGCAACTCGTCGGGGCTTTGGGTGGGGAGGGCCGCCTCGAAAACCTTGTTAAAATGCAAACAGTTGGAGAGAAAGATGTGGCTGAGGGTATTTTAGAACAAAACCTAAAAAAGGACTGAGGAATGAGGGGAAAACTATTGACAACAACTGCTGAGGCTCTTTTTAGATTTCAGTGTGTGGGCACTGCCAGATGAGCTGCTCGCATAGCGACTGCCCATAGACTTAATGTCCAGCGGAGCTTTTTATTTACCTTTTTGATTCAAAATTAACACCTGATGTGACTACGTTCACGTCCAGCAAGTTGGAAAAACTGTTGTTTGCCAGTTAGCAGTTTTGCATCTTAACAAAACATTAATGCTTCTACGCATGCGCACACAGCAACAGAACCTGGACCGCAGCGCTGTGCTAACAACGAGCCAAAGTGCTGATAAACGGTACACGGTTACAGGTTTCAACACCGTTTATGCGAGTAGGTGGCCTGTTTGAGCTCCGAGTTGTAAATCCACCTTTTGGGAGCATCTGGGAAAATTTCCCACCTACAAACTTGTAAATTCTAAAAATTTCTTGTGCAAATAGATGATCTTAGTCGAACATATTACCTGGCTGAGGTTTGCTAATCAGTAGTGAGGACAAGGTCCTTCGTTCCAAATCGTATTTTAAACCATAAATGTACAAGCCAACAGTATCCGTGGTTTACCTCTTGAGTGTTGATGGCAAATATTAACATGGTGGTGATGATCGAATCACGGAGTTACAAAAGGGCCCAACTCCACCGAGGTATATTTTTCAGGAGAGTATTTTTTCTCTCCAGGACTTGGGCCGTTCTTCAACTAAAGGCAAAAAACATCATCTTAGTTAACAGCTTTATGAACTGGAGTTGGGCCTTTCTTCAATTCATTTTGATAGCTCTTAACCTGATGTACAACTAGGGTTACCAACCGTCCCGATTTGCCCGGGACATCCCGTTTTTTAGGTGAATTTTATTTGCCCCGTGAAGAACTGCTCTCGTCCCGCATTTCAATCATAGTCTTGACAGCATTTTTTAATGGAATGTTTATGAAACATTTCGTCCAGTGATAGACTGCTGATTGATGACACATTCTAAACAGGGAGTTTTGATAGGCTACTATGCCCCAAAACTCAATGTTTACAAAGTATTTTGTCCAATGATAACAGACTGGTGTATGATGACACATTCTGATCAGGGAACTGTGATTGGCTACGCCAACCTGCATGTATACGTTGCTATGGGAGACGGTTGTAATCAGTGAAGTTTACTGAGGGAAATGGATGAACCAGCTAAAAAAAAGAGGCTTTGCATCTATAACAAGGAATGGAAAACAAAAAGGTCGTGGGTTAAAGCCACTACAGACCCTAGAAGAGCATTTTGTACTTTATGCCGCCGCGAGATATCGATTGGCCATGGTGGCGAGCACGACTCATCCCGCCATGAAGACACCGAGTGTCATAAAAAGGCTGTGCTAGCTAAAGGAGCAAGTAACATCACTTCATTCTTCGCCGCATCTACTGCTGAAATTGACAAAAGTTCTGCAAGCGAGGTGTCCTAAATATACCACACCATGAAACACGGCCACAGCTATAACAGCGCTGACTGCACCGTGAAATTAAACGGGGCTTTATTTCAAGACTCGAACGTCGCTAAGAAGATGCAGTTGGGAAGAACCAAAGCGGAGACGATCACCATGAATGTGTTGGGTCCAAGCACTGTGGGGAAAATAGTCTCCGATCTTTCTTCAGGTGATGGTGAGCCCCTTTATTTTTCACTCGCTAGCGATGCCTCTAACAAGGGAAACAGAAAAATGTTTACAGTGTGTGTGAGCTACTTTTCCGCGTCGGATGGCGTAATGTCCAAGTTGTTAGATTTCTACGAAAACAGCGACGAATTTGCGAATGGCATACATAAGGCTCTCCTTTCCTGTCTTGACACATATGGTCTTAATGTTAAAAAAAAAACATCACCGCATGTGCCGCCGACAATGCAAATGTTAACTTCAGAAAGCACCATTCTGTCTACAAATTGCTCACCAGCGTAAACGATGGCATTCTAAAAGCTAACTGCCCGGCCCAACAAGATAGGGAGATAACCTGGATTTCGCAAAAATCGTGGAGTTGGGCCCCTTTTCTAATTCCATGATTCAATTACGTGTCATCCTGAGGGGACCATGAGAATTTGAATCTTAATGATATTGCAAGAAAAAGGAGTAAAGTAAGCTAGGCTACCAAACAACAGAGAAACAAACTGATAGCGCTTCTTTCAGAGTCGCACAGCTAGGCTAGCTCCAGCATCCGAGAGGTTTACATTCAGGTTTCATGCACATATAGAAGTTAAGTGAGATCAAGAACAGACCAGATATAAATAGAGGCACAAGAACAGAAAAAGAAAAAAAATATATAAGAAAAAAGAGTATTTTAGTCTTTTGTGGCCTAAATGAGGGGGGCAAGGTGCTGTGGCTTCTGTCCACCGGCTGCCTACTTCTGTTATGGCTGCGGTGGGAGGGAGGGACGGGACGTATGTTTGCTTTGAATGTGACGCTGCACTTTTGGCATGGGCGAACAAAAGCCCCACAAATTACCACAAGAGGGAGAAACCTCAAGCAGCTCTGCACTGGAATCTTCTGCAATTAGAATTAAAAAAAAAAAAGATGGAAAGAAAGAAAAGGAAAAAAACTGGGAAGGAAGCTGAGATTTTCTGTATGTTTCGCATCAAAAGAGGAAATCTGGCGCTCCCCTCTCATCTCTTGACTTCTGTGTTTTAAGGGTTGCGTTGGGAGTTGGTTTGGACAGATGGCTGGACACGCAGAACATGCAATCTGTATGACAACAAGCGTCCCGCAGACCGCAGGGTTCGCCTCCCTTTGACACAAAAGCACAAGTCACACCAAGAAAACACGGGTTCAAAAGCTGCACACGAAGCCCAAACATGTGGCAGATTGCTCAGCGCCGGCCAACCCAGACAGAGAGACACGGAGAGACCGCAAGGGCTGTCACTGCCTCCGTGAACATGACGTGAACTTCAGTCGGGGTCACCGTTCAGCACGGCAGCTGCAGCCGAGCCTCAAAGCCTCCGGGTTTTCCTGCGCTCAAACTGCGCTCGCCAGCCATCAGAACCAGGCCCGGTTCACAGCCGTCCGCCAGTCAGAGGGAAATACGGGTCTGAGGTGGACGGCTGGTGCTGGAACAGAAAAGGTATGGAGTAAGATCACTGTAAAAAAGATGTGTCCATGTTATAAGCATTCGTATTTGTAATGATAAACATTTGTGTATAAATAAAAAAAATTGTACCCAAAATTCTGCTGTCACACACATTAGTCTGATAAATTATTAGGGTTAGGATTGGTTTTATGTGAGCATGAATCTAAAAGCTGTGAGTGCAAAGTCTTGTGAATACAACTCTAATTTCTACGACTACGAGTCTTCACTGTGAACACGAATTTAAGTTTGTGGGTACGAGTTGAAAAACTGTTGAAATGACATCACAGGCAGGTCACAGGGGAAAGCAATCGAACCCCGAAAAATGCGCCGAAGGATAGCTGAAAAGATGGACACCGTCGTCCATAAACTTCATATTATTTAAAACAGTACAATTTCATGAAATAAACAACTAAATAAAAAAAATAAATGTTGGATGTGTTATTTACTTTACCTGTGATGATGATGATGCTTCCCCGACGGTGTCCATGTTTTCAGCTATCCTTCGGCGCATTTTTCGGGGTTCGATTGCTTTCCCCTGTGACCTGCCTGTGATGTCATTTCAACAGTTTTTCGACTCGTACCCACAAACTTGAATTCGTGTTCACAGTGAAGACTCGTAGTCATAGAAATTAGAGTTCTATTCACAAGACTTTGCACTCACAGCTTTTAGATTCATACTCACATAAAACCAATCCTAACTCTAATAATTTATCAGACTCATGTGTGTGTTAGCAGAATTTTGGGTACAATTTTTTTATTTACACACAAATGTTTATCATTACAAATACGAATGCTTATAACATGGACACATCTTTTTGACAGCGATCTTACTCCATAAAAAGGGGCCTCCAGTCGGCGTCTATCGGCTGGGATCCGGGGCCCGGCGCTAACGTCCTCCCTCCTGTGTGCGCACAACTTGTCTGGACAAGCCTGCATGACTCGGCCCAGACGGAATCTGCTGCTCTGAATGTTTCTATCAATGCCTCGACTCATCTTGTCTACAAATCTAATCTACAAAACTTAAGCTTCCAAACAGACAGCTCAGCGTGCGCTCATAGGAAAGAGCCGTGCTTCAGCCATCAGATGTTGACGGTCTCCACAGAAATCATGTGGTGTCTTTAGATCATTCAGACTAAAACCTGGACTGATTTCAAGTATTTCAATCACATGCTGATTTAAAGCTGCTCTAATCGCAATGTTTTTTAAGAACAATAGATCACGTTCAATACTAAAAGGTCTTGTTTATACGACTGATTTCATAGAATCTGTCAGCAGACTCCATTCATCATTTTTTTGGCGTCTTTCAGAAAGTTGGATGTCGGACTTATATTCATCACATGGTCAGTTTTGTCTCTTTCAATCATCTAAAACACTTCACCTGGAGATAAAGGGAGTGGAAACGTAAAAAAAAAAAAGTATAAACACGGGAAATCTGCCAAAGCAGATCTACAGTAGCAGGTTGAAGCTGAACCACATGATCCTCTCACCTTTACTGCCTTTGTTTCCCTCTCAGATGACTAACCCATGGTTTTGTTTACAGCTTGTTTAAATGTCTGATTGTGTGCGCGTCTTTCCCCATTAGAAAGTCTATGGAAGTATTTCTGTGCCATCAGAGTTTGAATATGAATTTTTAAGATTGAAAATTTTCAGCATCAAAATCAGACTTTGATTTTTTTTTTTTAAAAAAAATGAATTTTTTTTTGCCTCTGAACTTTATTTTGTTAAAATAAATTCAGTGTTAAAAAAAATTGTTGTCTTAAAATATTCAGTTTTTCAAAATTCTACACGCAAAGAAATTCAACACCCCCCCAAAAAAATCAGTGTAAAACAAAAAATCAACATCTAAAAAAAATTCAGTGTAAAAAAATTCAATTTCTAAAAAAAAATCAGTGTAAAAAAATTCAACAAAAATTCAACTCAAAAAATTCAGTGTAAAAAGAACCAGACTCAACATCCGGGTCAACCAGGGAGAAGCAATCGATCCCTGTCTCAATTCAGCCAACGTCCAGCCAATCACGTTACGCTCAATTGGTCATGTGACACCACCCAGATAGTAAGACGGACCGGTCGGCCATGGCAGCAAACTCAGGTGATGGTGCTGCGGTGAGTCTGTTTACTTTAATTGTACAATGTTAAAATTGAGACAGGGATCGATGGCTTCTCCCTGGTGACCCGGATTTTGAGTCTGGTTCTCTTTACACTGAATTTTTTGAGGTTGAATTTTTTTACACTGAATTTTTTGATGTTGAATTTTTTTACACAGATTTTTTTTTTTTTTTTAGAAATTGAGTTTTTTTTTACACTGAATTTTTTTGAGATGTTGATTTTTTTTTTTTACACTGAATTTTTTAGGGTGTTGAATTTCTTTGCGTGTTGAATTTTTAAAAACTGAATATTTTAAGACAACAATTTTTTTTAACACTGAATTTTTTTTAACAAAATAAAATTCAGAGGCAAAAAAAAAATTCAGTGCTAGAAATCTGATGTTTTTTAAAATTCAAAGTCTGATTTTGATGCTGAAAAATTTCAATCTAAAAAATTTGCATTCAAACTCAGATGGCACAGAAATACTTCCATAAAAGTCTCTTGGTAGTGTTTGAAATATATTTTGAGAGTGAAAGTGCATTATTAGCACAGAAACCTTAGACCCAGATCTTTGAAAATAAGGCCCATTCACCTTTCATTTCAATAATGAAAGGTTATCAGTTTTTCATATTATCGTGTAACCAGCACAATACAAATTTAGCTTCCGGGCGCTGGTTTAAAGTAATGAACAGCTACGTTGCACACTGTGACTCCTAATTGTCTCCTATATTTGTATCAAACCAAAAGCATTTCTTTAATCAGCGTAGGAGCTAATTCTTGGGTCACCGCGTTACACAAACACGCTGCTCTTCAGCTCAGACTATTTTTCTTGATAAATAAAGGAAATGGACTTTCCTTACAACTAATCCCCCGCATGTCCTCTGAGCTGCTCTCTTTGTATTACATTGGCAGATGTCCCTGTTTGCAGCCCGGAGCCTGGAGAGAAAAGGCATGCGAGTGGAAATGAACGAAGCACATCGCCGTCGAGCGGAGACAGATAGAGAGACGGAGAAAGGAATGACAGGAGGCAGAGTGACTCATGGGAAGCTCCTCAGCAGGCCGAGCAGCGTTTTCGGTTTAGCATTCCCACCCGCTCCCGTCGACTCGTTACTCAACCTTTATTGAATCTGAAACCTAAAGAGGAAGGGGAGAGGGCTGTCTCATTCTTGTCTCTGCGCCCCCCCCCCCCCCCCCCCCCCCCATCTTGTCCCTCTCTATCTGTCCACGGTCGAGTATGTCACGCAACAGGAGTCCAGCTTCAGACAGTTAAGGCAGACAAGATTAATTTCCTGATGTTCATTCCAGTTGGAAATAAAAGACACAGAAAAAGTAGCTCTCTAGCAGTGCATTAAACTGGGTGTGTGTGTGTTCACTCCACCTTTTCTGACTAAGCCCATAAGTGCATTTCCAGATTTCTCTTGTTTGGAAAGAATTCTAAATGTATGTTTTTTAAGTTGTTGGCAGGTCTATCATCTTTCAGAGCAAATAAAAACTCTTAATCCTTGCGCTTACACGTTAGTTGTTGTACGTCTTTAGGAAAAGTCAAACACTGCATTCCAACATATTCGGTCCAGATCAAGGTTAACGTATGTAATATATCCGGTATGACAGCAATTTTCAATCTTTTTTTTTTTTCGAGACTAACCAAATGAAAATCTCGACTTATGTCTGTGAATGTGCCTAATTGTCTGTTTGGGGTTTAATAGTTTAAAAAGTCCCCTTACTGCACAAGCCTCTGGTTGCTAAATCAGATTACGGCCCTCAAACAATCTCTTTTTGTCTGCTGCTCATCTGCTTTACACGTTATCACCGTGGTTTCTGGAGTCATGAGTTGCTAAGAAACCCCTCTATTTCGACATCAGCAGACAGTCACCGCGTGTCCCATGATCACACCTAGCGGGAGCCGGCGAACGCTCAGTTGGGTAAGCGGATAATAGAGGGTGGAGCGGGCCGGCGGCGAGAACCGGCCGCTTTGCTGTTTGGGTAGCTCAGCTCGGTCCAGATAAAGTTGAGGAAGCAAGAGAAAGGGGGGAGTTTTAGAAAAAAAAAAAAGGGAGGGGAGGAAAGAAAAACGTGGGTTTCTGACAGGATGAAAAGGCAGGGAAACATGTGGGGGAATGATAAAGTCAGGGAGCGCTAACGCTGACAGGTCCAGAGAGGAGCTGTGCCCCCGGCGGCACCGCGGTCCCAAACAAAAGGCATCGCTGGAACAGAGGAGGTCTCTGACCCTCACGGGGAGACCCTCTCACGACCTAGCAGAGACAGGAAACAGGAAGTGTGACCCCTGACCTTTACAGGGGAGGGATCCTGTTATACAGCAACATGTGACTGCGACCGGCGATAGCGAGCCTGGGGATGTGTGGATCCGATCAGAGCGGCGGCAGGAAGACTAAGCCGTTCATTTTCCACCTCAGTAAGAAAAAAAATGGCCAAACAACTGCAAAGATTAAAAGAATGAAAAGCTCTTAGCTCACTCACTAACAGATTAAAAAAAAAAAAAAAAAAACAAATTACCTTGGTTAGTAAGGCAAGTTTCTGGCTTGTTCTGCAGGGTTTTTATAAGCCAGCTGTGTGATAATTACACCCAGTGGGGTGGTGGGGTGGTGGGCAGGGAGAGGTAAGCCCAGCTCGGGCCTCAGGATTGATGGTGGAGGGAGCAAAGAAGGAAGGAGAGGTGGAGGTATGAAGGTAGAGAGGAATGGATGGCAGTGGGAGAAGGGATGGTTGGGCCTCATTAGCTGGCAGTCTAATTGGGAGGAAAAGGGCCCTCACATGCTCTGTCTGACCTCCCAGCCAGCGGGGGGGGGGGGGGGGGGGGGGGGGGGGGTGAGTGTGGATGGTGGGCGGGTCTGGAAGTTGGGCTTCTCAGTCAAAGCTCCCCAAATCCTGAAGTTATCCCTAAGTCATAAGTCTTCGGAAAACAAAAGGATAATGTGCGGTGCTCCGACGGCGGCGCGAACGGCGCTCGTCCCCCCCCCCAGGTTTACACCACGTCTCACACCCCCGTTTAAAAGAAAACCCTCCCACCAACAAATATGGCAACATAACAGCTCTCCTTGTTCCTGCGCTTCCAGAGCAGTCATACTTCACACCCACCGAAACGAGGAGGGCAAGAGGACGGAGACCCCGAGGGGGGATATTAAATAACGCTTCAAAAACCCTCCGTAAATAACATCAAACAGAGCTAAGGCTCTTTGACTGCAGCGAGCGTAATGACTGGGTTAGCAAGCGTAAGTTTACAAAACAGCAGGGCCTGATCTGACACCCATGGTGTCTATTAGTCTGATTGTAAAGAGCCTTTATGTGAATAAACTTATGGGAACAGAAGTCCCTGCTTACGTGTTTAAAAAGTGTTTGATCTGATTAATCATTTTAAAACCAACTGTTTGACTACATAACCCAGCTTTGTTATATTCCAATTAGTGCTGGGCGATATGGAAAAAAATCATATATCACGATAACGATATATATCACGATATACCATAATAAAGTTTGTTTTCAGTTATTCTCTGAAAAGTTTGACAGAAATTTCATTGCTTACTTTTCAACTTTATTTTGAAAGGACATTTAGCTGAATTGTCACAAACATATATTTTAGTGCAGCAAAAACAGGTAGGTACAGAGGTACAGTAGCTTTCACATTTTTTTTTTAAAGTGCACAACAGTTTCTGAGAGGAAAAACATATTTTTGCACTGAAGTTCAGCTATAAAAAAAATAAACACAAATTATTTTTCAACTTTCTGAAATCTGTAACCTTGTAGTGCAAAGTTTGCAAACCAATATAAAGTGTCTAAAGTAGGGATGTCCGATATTGGCTTTTTTGCCGATATCCGATATGCCGATATTGTCCAACTCTCAATTTCCGATACCGATATCTACCGATACCGATATATGCGGGCTATTTTTCCTCAAAACTAATTTTAGGTAACATCACATATCTCCTGTCGAGGAATTAACACATTGTCTGTCCAAAAAAAAAAAAAAAAAGGATACCGATATTTACCGATATTACATTTTTATGCCAATATCGGGCCGATAATATCGGTGGGCCGATATTATCGGACATCCCTAGTCTAAAGTAAACATCAGGGTTGAAGAGAACTCTGTTTAAGGCATTAACCATGAATAAAAGTGCAAACATAAAAGGCTACTTTGTAGAAGTAGATATGATTGCAGGTTATTTAATTACATATTTGCTGTAATAATTGATAAAATTAGGTTAGAAACAATAGAAACGATAGAAGAGAAATGGCACGATACACACTTTTATATCGTCCCCATGATATGTATATCGTCAGCACTACTTCCAATGTGTGGAAAAGACTGACAACCGAAAACTGCTGGAGCTTAAGTCTGAGTTGTTCGTCCAGCGGTGCGTTGTGCGCGAGCGTGAACCGGCCCCTGGTGGCTCGGAGAAAAGTGAGACTGCTCGATGGAATTCGCGGCGCTCGGGATCTGGTTTATTTTCCGCCCCGGATTCCTGTCCTACCTGCAGGATTTTCCCAGGTTCTGGCTTCAATTAGTCTGGGAAGCTGTGAGGAGAGGTGGGAGGAGGTGGGGGGGGGAGGGAGGGGAGGGGAGGGCGACAGCGCTGGAGTCTGTCACACACAACTCAGCACAGATGGGGAGATGGAAAGAGAGGCGTTGAACATGCATGAGATTGAAAATAAAAAGTAAGTAAAAGCCAAAAAAAAAACTGGGAATGACAGAAAATCTGAGCTGCGTTTTACAATAAGATGTAATTCATAACGATCTATCTCACCGGTCCAAGACAGAACATGTCAGAATAATCCCAGGAGGTCTGACCCGCCAAATGGCAAACTCATCTGACAAATGAAGCGCTCCGTAATCAAACAGCAATCACATAATTGCGCTATTTTGCCACTAGCTCAACCATCTCCTGCCAGATTAGCTGCTCGGAGGAGAAACCCGATACCCTGGGAAGTTAAACAGATGTTCTGAAAAACAAACTAATCCCATCAGAACCAGGGCACATCTTTGAAATAATACGTTCTAATTTAAGCGGGCTGACTCCACATGTCTCACAGAAACTAAAAGCATCAATGCGGAGTCACGTTCACCCTCGACATGTCGGCGAGGAAAACAGCAGCCTGGCATCAGAGAATATCTTCCACTTGACGTCAGCGAGCCGAACTGCGCTCGTCTTTATCGACTTTAAACGTACACAAGTCACAACAATTCAGACATGAATTTGTTACACACATTCTTGCGGCCGTGTGGAAGATGTGGGCGACAACATTTAGTTGCAACAAAAATGCGCATGGCTCCTCGCAGTCCAGCGCTGTTTTAAAGAGGCCAAGAGAAGTATTAACCAAAGAAGAAATCCATTTCTGCTCCCTCCTTCATTTATAAAGTGCAGCTCGCTATAAGCTTGGCCGGGGCTCAGCCATGACATCAACTGCTTAAGGCGTGAGAAAACGTTGTTTTACAAGCCGAGGCGACTGGCTCTGAGGGGTTTTTTTTTTTTTTCCTCTCTCTCGTGGTGTTTAGTTTAAGCACTGAGGCAAAGGTCTCTCCAAACTCCCTCTGTATCTGCTGATATTCTGTTCGAAACTTGACAACGTGAGAAATGACACGTTTCCGTTGCGCAGTTGTATTTCTCAGAGCCGTCGTCACGGACCACTTATGAGCCGAGGAATGCAAGAACGAGGGGATTACATTTATAAGGAAGTGCATTCTTTGGAGGGGTCCCATGTCTCCCCGAATGTTTGTGAGAGCGGCCTCGTTGCTTCCCGACACGAATGCTGTGGTCCGGGGGCTGATTTGTGGTTTGAAAGTGGGTCAGCAAACACTGGAAGAACCATTGATTATGTTCACTGTCTCTGCCAAGAGTCGTATAGCCTTCGTGTACATGGAAAGTGTGCTGCAGGATGAAGAAGGTCCTCAGAGGGCCTGTTAGCTGCATGTGAGCTGCAGTGAGCTGCAGTTAGCTGCATGTGAGCTGCATGTGAGCGGCCTGACGCACGGCTGAATGCATGTAAGGGACAGAAATGTACATGTTGTTCAGCCAGCAGCTCTGAACACACCGTACAAGGAGATCAATCAGACAGACACCAGCGAGACGAGAATACAAACAAAGGCAGATGAGATCAATTATCTGCTGCGCCTACTCTCACTCTCTCAACATCAGATGGTTAATTAATTCATTTGCTTTAAGCCCTGCTTCATCCAGAGGTGGCGGTCTTTGAACTTGGAAACGAGGCGGAGATCCTGCTAAGCTTCTTTTAGCTAAATATCGCTTTCTCTGGTGGCTTCAGTGGATGTTTACAACAGACATGACTGAAATAATGTGGACAATAGACTCTTAGGATTATTCAACACGTTTAAGCTGTTGCTCTCTGGTGACGAATTAAAAGATAAACCGGCACCGAGCGTTTGGCCGCCATGTTTACTCTGGGATCAGTTCTTCAAGTCCATGAAAGTCTATTAAGGTGATGAAACACCACCATTCTCCAATAAGACATGATGTTGGTCCAAAATTACTCTGGGTCGAGAGATGATGTCTGCAAAGATGCTGCAGCAGTAATTAAGACTGGACTGAATAATCAGAGTACTGTACAGTCATGGAAAAAATGATTAGACCACCCTTGTTTTCTTCAGTTTCTTGTTCATTTTAATGCCTGGTACAACTAAAGGTACATTTGTTTGGACAAACATAACGATAACCACAAAGATTGCTCATAAGAGTTTTATTTAAGAGCTGATATCTTACCATTTTCCATGGTTTTCTTGATTATAACCTAAATCACTTAAGTTTTTACATCAATAGCTATGGCGTTGTACTGCCAAAAACACTGCTTTTATGCATTCAGTGTTTTCTTTTCTGTCTTTTCTGTCTGTTTTAGTCACATGATGACATTTAGTGGTACCAGGTATTAAAATGAACAAGAAGAAAAAATGGTGGTCTAATAATTTTTTCCATGACTGTAGATTTGGTCTCTGGAGGAAGAATTATATTTTCAAGTACAACCAGTGTTTGTGTGTGTTTTTTTTAATTTATATATACGATGCACCAACAGGACTTCGGTGGTCCTTTCACTCTTCCTGTAGCAGAACCAGGGCCTTAACATTTGTGTTCAATTCTCCTTCCTGACAATGATAAATAATACCTTTGGTGATGTTTTTATGTTTTATTTGGTAAAATTCTTTCATCCAGTGTCACTTCATTTGTTTATGATTCTACGCCTCAACACCTTCACTTTCAAGTGTTAATAAATGAAAGTGTGGATTTCAAGCTTCAAGCAGGAAATTTCAGCTGGAACAGTCTGTTGTCTAATTTCTGACTGAGAACGTTGGAGGAACACGAAGCTCAAAAGACAACATGGCTCTCTTATGCGAGCGGAGGAAGTTGCAGTGATATACTGTTTATTTGCACATTTGTCTCGTAAAATCAGTCAGTCGCACAGGTATGGTCAGTTTCCATCAAAAAACATAATCCTGTGGAGCTTAAAAGTGCAAAATAGCTGAAAATACAAACAGTTAGAGGTAAAAGCATCTAATCTGATCAGCAAACAAGCGCTGTTGACTTTTGGAGTGGAGTCAAGTTGCTCCAAATTACCTAAAATGTAAAAAAAAATGTAAAATGAAAACAGCATTACAAACGAAGTGGAGCCACAAATGTTTACTTACACCGTATACAACTTGATTCGTTGCAGGACTGTTGCATTAGATTGCACAATATTTTAAATGTGTTCCTTGTATTACAATTGATGTTTCTAAAAACAGTTATTAACATTTTTCCTGCAAATGAAACATATGATCAAGTGCTGTCATTCTTTTATTAAATGTTAATCCATACAACAGGGGTCTAGATCTGACTGGAGGTTGGAGTCGAGGAAGAAATGTGCTCAACTGTGCTGTGAGGTCGTTAGTTTTGAGGCCAGACGCTCCCACCTGAATAATTAACCTGCAAAAATATGAGGCGTTAATGGAGGATCATCAGAGACCCACAGTTGCATCATCAGCAGGGCAGCGGGAGGAGGATCAAATTGCTGAGATCACATCTGATCTGAGTTCATGTTTCTCAGGGAATAGTCTGAATATCTGTAACACAATAGGCCTGGTCATTGTAACCAAACTGCATTTGCTTGCAAAATCTCATCAAAAGCCAATCAGGAGCTTGATTCACTGGGTAAACAACGTGCACATCAGCAGCTCTGCAAGCTCCCTTCTTTTAATCACACGGGCCCTAAAGTCTGGCCCTGTTGATGCAGGAAGCTTTTAAAGAGTTATTAATCGATATTGTTGACGAAATATATAAAATGGAAAAGATTACTTTCTCACTTAGGCTACAAATGGATAAATTCACAAGGTCATGGTCAAAATGGGTCTCCTATGTACAAATGACACGGTCTCATCCTAGAAACTAAATTACTTACCTCCACCCAGCCACTCACTTACTCTCCTGATTATTTCCCTGTTGGTCTGAAGGACTGCCACATCTTATATGCTTTATACATACATATTTGTATGTGTATGTATTTCAAAACTTATAATTTTGTTGTTTGGTCTCCCTACAACTGACCATAGTCGCTGTTATAATCCCATACATCCCGTTTCGATTCTTCACAGTTCCTTTTCTTGTTTGCCTTAAGTTAGTTTTTTGTTTGTGTTCTTAAAAATATAATCTAAATGTATGCAGGTTTTTGCCTTTTTTTTTTTACATTACACAGCTATATGGTAATGACTATGCTCCGATATGCTGATGCATTCCTCTCTTCTTGACCATAATTGTAAATCAAGAATCCAATACCTGTTGTGTAATGTAATGTGTGAGAATAAAAATAATAAAGAAAATTAAAAAAAAAAAAATAAAGAGTTATTAAATGTGTATGCGTGTGTCCTGCGACATTAAAGGATTATCACTGTAGTTTTTTTTTCATTTTTGAATTTGGAACATCATTCTCATCGTTAACAAACTTGCACAGCGCCGACCTACGACACCCTCGAAACTTCAGCCCTTCAATCAACGTGTTTCCATGCAGCTTTAATTACTTTGAATGACTCTTAGAAACATTTACAAGCCCCAAAAATGGCTTAGTTGACTATCATTTATGTTGCAACACATTCAGAAGCAGAGAAGAAGAATTACAGTTAGCTCTAACAGTTGTGGAGCTCTGACTGGATGAATTAGGACGTTTCTAAAGAGGAACTTTCAAAAACCACCTTAAGGCTTAAGGGGCTAAAAGCTGAAGTGACCTTTAGAGTTTGCTATATGACACACACATATATATATATATACGGGGCCTTTTGAAGGCAGCAGGGGGCAGCTAACACATATGCAAAAGGTAATACACCAGAGGTTAATGACAAAATTACAGCGTCTCAACCTGTAACAAGCTCTACGTTCCCTTGGGGGTCTCTGGCTGTCAGAGGGGAGTGAAAGAGGCTCCTTAGATCTCCCAGGTTGTTTGAACAAGGCGATGAGGACCGAAATCCAGAGAGACAGGTCTGCAACACTCAGAAAAACATGTGCGTGTGAAGGTGAAGTCGTTTAAGCGGCCACCAAGAACCAGGAAGCACTGACCGATCTGTGATCTGTGAGCTGATAGCTCCGTCTAAAAGGGTTGAATTTGATCTGGCAGGCATCTCGCGCTGCAGATGGTTTCCATGACAATGAAGGCTGCACAAAAACCAGAAGCTCATTCCATCACCGCCTGAAATTCCTCACAAAAGGGGATGCTGCCATGTTTGGTGAAGTGCAGATGAGACGCAAATTAGTCTCTTTTCCTTGTGGTTTGCTTAGAAGTTGCCAAGGTTTTCAAAATCACCTCGGACGCAGGTGATTCAAAGGAGATAAAAAAATACAACTCGGCACTTATCCTGCACTGCCTCCACAGGGCCGACGGGGAAGGACCAGCAACCTCCGAATCAATGTTCAACTGTGAGCTGAGAGGTAGAACGAATGGGAAGGCAAACCCCAACACCTCCTCTGAGGGGGGGGGGGACACAAGCGCACAGAAAAACTGAGCATTCAGAGATCTGGACTCCAGAACCGACAGGAAACAAAGTGACAAGTGATTCCTGCAGAATCTAAACCCGAGGGAAGCGACAGCTCACCTGGTTTATGTGTTTGAGTTTGTCTATGATTTGGCTGATGACCGGCTCCGGAGGCTTGTTGCTCTTCGACTCAGAGCTGGGATGCAGTTTTTTCACACCTGGTCCAGGATACCTGAAAGTAACAGAGGACATTTTAGAAACAGTTGCTGAGTCAGATTAAGGAGATGCACTGTTGTGTTGTCAGAGATGAGCTGTGAGATCCACATCCTCCATCAGCCCAAACGCAGCTTTTACCACCATCTAGTGTTCATGAAATGAATAGCAGAGCTTGCAGATCCCCCCCCCCCCCCCCCCCCATCCCCCATGGCCAGTCAGCAGAGCTGGAAAGTCAATTTGTAACTGAGCTTTAACTCAAAGATTAACTCTTTCCACACAGAAGAAATCACATCTATCAAAAGGGAATTTTTTCCAACATTTAATGTTTAAAGTTGCTTGCTATGTGACTGTCACAAGGTAGAGAAACTGCATAAATCTAATTAAAAAAAGGAATCTAATAGAATATGCCTTCAGGAGGAAGCTACGCCAGGTATTTAAGTGTGCTTACACATACAGTATAAATATCCATATATTCCTGGAGATGACAATATCCTCAAATGTGTTTCACCATTATGCAAAGCTGCTGATTAATTTCATGCACATTAACCTTTAAAATAGCAACCTTTTAATCATCTGTGTTAATGGGATAACATTAGCAGAGAGGTATTTTTATCCCGCTACGGCTGTGAGGGCACATTTAAGTACAACCATCCAATATATAAGTGATTAAAATGTGTTGGCTCTTGTCTGTGCCATCCAGAGCTCTAACCCTCTCTACTCCAAGCTTTAACGTCTCTAAAGATGCAGGAAATAACTTCTTCTCAGCACGATCGCAGCTCCGAGGAGGAAACTAACTGAACATGAGAAGAGCGGCTCATGTTTTCCACATCGCAGGTCTATAAGAAGGTGAAAGGCAATTTCTTGTAATTAGAGTCCTCTATATTGTTGTGCTTCCCTTTTTGGTAAGTTTTTCTGAAAAGTTTTGAAAACATCACTGTGTGTTCTCTCTTTTTTAATGTTGTCATGTTCATATTTTACAGCTGGGGATGACTGAAAGCCAGTGTGTGACGGGTGAGTAGTGATGCTGACGGCAGTGTAAATGTCATCTACTTTATTGCTCTAAATGATTGAAAGATGAAGGACCCACGGGTCGCAGTGGGCAACTGGATTTTCAGAGAAAAGGTTATTAAGAGAGAAAAGAGGCCTGATGAAAAAGCAGCTGAGGTCACACCTTGCTCTCGTCTCCGTGATGATGTCCTGAGTGCTATAACACACACCTCTCAGCTGACATCGACATTCATCAGACGCTTCCTTTTCATTAAACTCCAATTACATTTCCCCTGTTATTTATTCTTCTTATTAGCTATGATGTCATCCCCCTCTCACTTCCTAATTATCACATTAATAATGGAAAGATGTGTGATCCATTAATGGCAAGAGGAAATATGGGTTGAAGAGGGAGGACGGAGGAGGGAGATTAAGTGAGACGAGGCAGGTTAATGTTGCATGTGATGAATGCCAGTCAGGTAATTGTATCAAAGCTGTTAGTATCAGTTGTCAGCTCTTAGTTCGTTATCAAATCTCGTGTTATTGTTTGCTGCTGCTAAGCAAGTGAGAATGGTAAACTCCTGTGATAACCTAATCTAATCAGCCAATTACCATGCTATTAGCCTAGATTCAGTCTCAATGAAGCCAGAATAAACAACAGGCCGGGGGGGGGGGGGGGTAGAGTCCAGACGATGGGGTCTGACACTTTAACTTCAGCCCATGGTTCAGTCTCAAATGTAAAGGCAGACGCAGAGGTCAGAGGCTCATGTGTGTCACGTGTTAACTGCGTAGTTGTCGCTGTAAACAAAGTGACCCCTTGAGAGCAAGTTCATGGTTTATTCCAATTACTCCATCGCATTCATGCCTCTATTTAAGGAGCAAGGGGTAGTCGTCTCTCACATGACTTCTGATGTCTGTTGCAGCCACTTTATAAATCCAACTTCCTGTCCAGCTTCTACCTGTAGGCTCCCGTTCTGATCGAGTAGATCGGAGCCTATAGACACCAAACCCCAGGTGTTTTCTTTAAGAAAGCAATGGAGGTCCTCACTTCAAGAGTTTACTGACTGAAAGATGTTGCTTTTCCATTGGCACATCAAGCAGGAAGGGACTCAAATTTAGACGTCATAGAAATAAGACATGCTGCATAAACCATTAGTTAAAGGGGTCATACCATATTTTTTTCCTTGAGAGCATTTGTTTGGGTGCTTGAAGTCACTATCAGCTCAAAACGTTCATTCAGTAATCCACTCAGGTTTACAGGATAGTGTGACATCACAGACATGGATCAGATTTTAGTGATCCAGCCTCTCATCTTATAGTTTACTCAGTTTCGCATCTTGCTTTATTTGATGTACTTCTAAAATAGGTACAGTAGGGGGGTAGTGTGGAGGTGCCTGCATAATTATGAAAATTATGCAGGCAAATTGCAGAAAATATTCACTCTAAGAGCTCTCTTAAAACAATATGGCTTGTTAAAATGTTTCATGGCTTTATTTCAAAGTAGCAGTGGCAATGAAAATGAAATGTAGCAAGACCTGTGTAATTATAAATAGAGCATGGGCAGGACAGATGGGAAATGTTCCTGCTCTTTAAAAAAAAAAAGTCAAAGCAAACCCAACGAAACGCTCATCATCGACAGCAGGTCTTATCCTTTCATCACTTCATCACACCCTCTTGAGTTTCCACCGCCGTTAGATCCAAAGCAGGGACTGACGTGCTTCGGGTTGATACTGCGTCACATTTTCCCTCACGGATCTCAGCGTGATGCTCTTTGATGGGCTGAGAAACGCTGCTCCTCTCATCTCGGTTCCAGGTGGGATGATAAACACGGCCGATAAAAAGCTCCTCATTTAGCTCCGTAGATCACTCCTCACATATCGGGGACATTCAGTAACCCCCCCCCCCCCCCACCTACCCAGTCTAAATTTATCAGCATGACACAATACACGGAGCCGGTGCCAGGTTTGGCCCCGCTGAAGGTCCCATCCGGGAAGATAATGGAAGATGATCCAGAGCAGATCTCAAAGTGAAAATGTACCAAATGTCCTTGCAGATGACACGGGGAACTGCTAGCTGTAAAACAGTGTAATCTCTTCATCATTTTGTCTTCTTTCCTGCCTCCCTGCATCCTCCTATCGCACAGCTTGGTCCAGCTTGTAATCATCCCCCCGGGACGGTGCTGCCTCCTCGCCAACCTGACATTTCCTTCTCAGGTTGAGGCCATCTCTGCGACGAATTCTTTTTCAGCAGTTTGAGAAAAAGCACTGAATTTACGCTCAGAGGTGACATATTAACCTGCAGCGCCATGTTGATTACGTTCAACACATAATTTAAAAGACAAGAAAGGATGATGTTTGCAGGTTTGAGCCCCAGAGTGCTGCTGAGTTAGAAACCAGAGGACAGAGGTGAAGTGTACGAAGATCGAAACAGAAATTAACTACCCAAGAAGAGGGTGACAGCAGGCCCGACATTAATAACATCCCATAGAGCCAAAGTCAAGATTTACTCTCACACTCAGTGGGAAATGGAGGAATGGGGGGGGGGGGAGAAGTTCATCAGCTCTATGAAAACTTACCCTTCAAGTCACCTACAGTTCCAGATGTGAGGGAAGAGTGTTGGGAAATCAAGAATCAGAGCAGACTGCTTGAATAAATGATGCTTTTGAAAGCCGTTTAGTGATTTTCCAGTGGCTGCGCACCAGGACTGAAAATGTGTTTTACCCAAAACTACTGAGAGCCCATTTACCTGTCTGTCATCTCCTGCCCGTTCCAGCAGAGGGAGTGGTTCGCCGGAGCGGGCTCACGGCTGCACAGCGCCTCTCCGAGACCGCTGTAGAAGGCGCTGAAGCCTCTCAGGCTGGCTATGAACTCCCTGAAGTAAATAATAAAAAAAAAACATAAGGCAGGTACAAAGAGAGAAATCAACTTGAAAAAAGGGAAGTCTAGTCGATGAGATCTCCCACCTGAAGGAGAGATTAAAAGAGGGGTTTCTATTCCTAATTGATATGAATCTAGCCGTTGTGCCGCTAAAACCAGCAGACCTGCTGAGCATTTATCACACTGCTCAGTTAACCCTCATACCGCCGAGGTGTAGTTTTTGTCATATCTCAGAGGTGCTTTATTCTATAATTCCAATTTTTCATGACTTTATCAATCAATTTGTTCCTAATGATGTCATATGATTTTTTTCTGTTTCTGTCTTTATCTGTGCTTTTTAAAAATTCCAATGCATTGGGGTCCAAGAGGACCCCAGTCAAAGTCTCTAATTCCGCCTATGTATTTTTAATAGATGGAACCATTTATTGAGTTAATGTTTGCCATGGGTCCTAATTTAAAGTATCTTACTTTTGTATTTTTGACTTTTGTATTAAAATTCAAATAGAATTAAAATGTAGTGACATTTAAATGATTGTGGGTTTAAGTTTTTTATATATATTGGGTTCAAAATGACCTTGGTTGGTTTCACCATATAAATGCAACACAAATAATGTTTACTTGAAATGACTGAACACTAAATTATATCAGAATCAAGTCTAACGTGACTACCATAGAGATGGTAATAGAGAGGGAAAAGCTGCGCTGTAGCCTCATTCTTTAACTGATTTGAAAAATTTTAATGGATTTGTGCTTAGCTCAGATAGGATCTTAATTGCTGTAAAGGAGATCATAAAATTCCACTGTTGACATTTTTGGGTTAAAGAAAAGTATATTTTCGTTTTATAAAATATGCAAATTAACTATAACTTTCTTAAAATATGAATAATCTGTTGTTGTTTTTTTCCTCAGATGACATTTAATACATCAGTAATAATATTCTGAGAAGAAAAAAGTTGTAATTTTTCTTTGATAGTTGTTTATTACAGTATTTATTCTTGGGGTCCGCACGTACCCCAGTCGGTAATCCAAGAATGCGAAATATGTCGGTAGAATGAGGGTTAAACTTAAAATGGGGAAAGATTGAGTGTCACAAGCAAACAGGAGGGGACCCGTCCACAGTGTCAGGGCCCAGTATGAGTCTGTCAGACAATACTGGGCCCAGTGGCACACTGGAGAGGAAGCGCTGCGTGCTGATTTCCTCACCTGCGGAGGCCCGACAGGGTCTCATCAGAGTCCGAGGGCTGAGCGCCGCGGGCCGCCGACGCGGCGGGAAGCTGATGAGGAGGAGGAGGCTCGACGGAGCGAGCGGCCCGCGGAGCCGACGGTCCACAAGCACCGTTCACCTGCGGAGCAGAGAGGTGAGAGAGACCAGCGCTGAGCAAGACTCGTCCTACTTATCTTTACCTGAACCTAGTGCTGGGCGATATGGAAAAAATCATATATCACGATATGGACTATTTTATATCACGATAACAATATATATCACGATATACCATAATAAAGTATGTTTTCAGCTATTCTCTGAAAAGTTTGACAAAAATTTCATTGCTTACTTTTCAACTTTATTTTGAAAGGACATTTAGCTGAACTGTCACAAACATACATTTTAGTGCAGCAAAAACAGGTAGGTACAGAGGTACAGTAGCTTTCACATTTTTTTTAAAGTGCACAACAGTTTCTGAGAGGAAAAACACATTTTTGCACTGAAGTTCAGCTATAAAAAATAAACACAAATTATTTTTCATCTTTCTGAAATCTGTAACCTTGTAGTGCAAAGTTTGCAAACCAATATAAAGTGTCTAAAGTAGGGATGTCTGATATTGGCTTTTTTGCCGATATCCGATATGCCGATATTGTCCAACTCTCAATTTCCGATACCGATATCTACCGATACCGATATATGCGGGCTATTTTTCCTCAAAACTAATTTTAGGTAACATCACATATCTCCTGTCGTGGAATTAACACATTGTCTGTGAAAAAAAAAAAAAAAAAAAAAAACGATACCGATATTTACTAATATTACATTTTTATGCCAATATCGGGCCGATAATATCGGTGGGCCGATATTATCGGACATCCCTAGTCTAAAGTAAACATCAGGGTTGAAGAGAACTCTGTTTAAGGCATTAACCATGAATAAAAGTGAAAACATAAAAGGCTACTTTGTAGAAGTAGATGTGATTCTATCAAATTTATCGTTGCAGGTTATTTAATTACATATTTGCTGTAATAATTGATAAAATTAGGTTAGAAACGATAGAAACGATAGAAGAGAAATGGCACGATACACACTTTTATATCGTCCCCACGATATGTATCATCATATCGCCCAGCACTACCTGAACCCAGTTCCTGGTTTCAAACCTGTTTGTTTTGCTTTGATAAAAGTGACACCGCGGATAGTAAGAACCTGTCAGCAGCCAAAACCGTCGGCCTCGCTCAGCTGAGCCCCCCCCTCTGCAAATTGTCATCTGTTTAGGTGTTTATTTTTGGGAGAGATGAAAGCGGGGGGGATTTGCATAACAAACAAGTCACTGTACCCTCTCCCAGCCTTGTTCCAATTTGTAATCATAACACTCCAAAAAAGCGAGCGTGAAAGTATGAGGCCTCTCGTTTCTGCCGCGTCCGTCCGCATATAAATGCCATTGTGTCCCGGCGCAGGACGGCATAACAATAACAAATAAGGAGTCTCTCTCTGTCTCTCAGAGATAACAGACCTGGCACATTCTTTTCAGGTGCTATAAAAATGCAAATGGGTGTTAATGTTTAGCTTGTGGTTTAATGATTTGGCGGTGGTTTAATTTCCCTCGGGGATGTTGGCCGAGGCTTAATTCTGCCATGTAATGTTAACAGCTAATTGTGCCCAGCTCCCTTTTAAGTGAACAGGCTGGCAGGACCGCCGCTGAATACTGATGGGACCCGATAGAGCGGCGCTGGACATCTTCATCCGGCGGTAACTGGGGCCACGTGCAGTACGCACAAAATTAAGCCTTTCATTCATCATTCATTTTGCTCATAATACAGGTGAGCAGGTTACCATGGCGCACTCATCGTGTACTGTAAGCACACGTACGCTACTTTACCCACCGAACCGCCCACACAACACAAATGCTGACCAGCTGTAAAATAAAACCATCAGGGTTAATCAGTTAATCAGTACACCCTTGTTATGTAAAGAGATAACGCAACGTCTGCAGCGCATACACATCACACACACGCACATACGCACGCCAGGACAGTCAGTGCGTTTACATGGGAAGTTTAATTCCTCTTTAATTCAGAACTAAAGTTAAAGCCGAATAAAAGTTACCATGTAAACACGTAATTCCATATGAAAATGTCAATTCCGAATTAAACTTAATTCCGAAGTAAGTGGCTGGTTTTTTCTGATTTTAATTCCAAATTAAATAATTCCACGGTCATGTATACACTCATTCCTGTTTAAATCAATTCCCGTCTTTCTGCGCATGCTAGTTCTCTTGCCCGTCTGTCGCGATGACGCTTATATTCCGCGCTGGGCTTGTTTTCAAAACGGCAGCACGCAGTAAACGGTGTTCAAGAGCAGAGACGATTTATTTAATAAATAGCTTGGAGGAACTGGAAATAATTAAAAGAACAGATGGCAGGAAACATAAAAATTGTGAGCTTTTCAAAGTTGTAGCGGCCAGGTTAAATGAAGGAGGTTTCGCAGATAGAGACGCCACCCAGGTCAAAAATAAGTGAAATGTTGTTGCTAACCTAGTTAGCTAAGTTTGTTTTCTTACGGTAGATGTAAAGACGTCCGCCCCCCCCATCCAATCAGAACCCTTCCCAACCCCCAGACCTAAAGCGCAGTTGGATAAAGCCGAACAAACGTGTTTTCCATGTAAACCTTAATTCGGAATTACTATTTCCATGTAAACTTGAAGGAAAATAGTTTAATTCGGAATTATTTAATTCCTAATTTTAATTCCGAATTAAAAACATCATGTAACTGCAGCCATTGTATTGGCTTCAAGTTAGCCCTTTCATTAGGACTAAGTTTGGTCCCCACAAGCCCCCTTGTCCTGGCGAGACCAGTGTTTACACGGAGAAGGTCCAAATGAGGTAACAAAAATAAGTACACTCAAACATTCACCTTTGTTGACCTTTGTCAACTGCTTTGACGTCACGTGGGCCTTTACGCTGTGGCCCAGTAGGTTACTTGGTCTGTGGGAACTTGCAGAAATGTCTGCTAGCTCTGTTTTAGCTTGGACCTTTTTGTCAACAAAAATGTCCAAACCTACACGAACCTACACGGACCCCATATAAATATTGAGACAAGTCTAGAAACACACAACACTGACACACCAAGATGGATTACGTCTCTTTTAGTAAGCATTTACTAACGTACAACATCCCTGACTACTGCAGTAATATCCCCTACCGTGTACATGGGGGAAATAACGCACAGGCGCACACTTCAGTCCATTATCTCTGCCACTCTATTTGTGTTCCACATCTTCCTCTCATGATACTTTCATCCTTGTGCGCCCGGAGCGAGTGCCGGCGCTCCCGCAGGCCATGATTAATGTGACTGGAGCTGCGCTTGTCTTTTTGTTACTACATTCCCAGGAAGCTGTGAGGAGGCGGCGGCAACAAGGGACACTGATTCAGCACCCCCCCCACCACCACACGGATAGTTTCCGGATTCGTTAAGGAAGGGGCTCATTAGCGGGTTATTAGTATCACCCAGGGCTGGCGTAACGCAGCTAACATGAGAGTCTGCAGATAAAACCTGGCTCAGCGTGAGGGCTTGAAAATAACCGCACACTTTTATCTGCTGTGAACAGCCTGACTTTCTGAGGGAGAGAAGTGCTGCTGGCCACTAACACACACACACACACACACACACATGCACACACATGCACGCACAAACACACACTACTCAATGCCCTGGCACACCTGCGTCATCTGCTTGTGCATATGTGGTGTAAAGACCTAGACCTGGTCCATATTTTACGTCAATCATGACCACAAAGATTTTTTTTTTTAAATAAAGAAATATATAGAGAAGGAAATATGATATTATCAATTTTATGGAGGCGGAAAGCCTTTGCACAGATGAACCAACCTACTGCAGAATATTTGGTGAGTAATGTTTGTGTTCAAGGGATGTCAAGGCTCAGGCAAAATAATGAGTCTGCCTACTCTTCCTTCCCTAAAGAATATTGTCACCAGCGGGAAAACCGAGTTCTTATACCTGCGCACATTACAAACATCCTATTTCAGGTGAAGTCTTTTCAAATTCTTCAATAGCCTGAAGACAAATCGAGGGAACTTTCACCATATGCGAACAGTAAAGTAAATCTCAGATGGATATATCTGTAATGGATTTCATTTGAATTTCATACAGAAACATACTGCGCTTTGAGATTTGAATCAAAATGACAAAGTCTAGTTAGCAGTTATTCCCAAGGAAAACAGGCACAATCAAATGTTCCCATGGTTTGATAGTGAACGTTAGAGGTGGGCGGATCGATCCAAATATCGATAATATCGATACCAATGTCGGTATTGATATCGAACAATACTCATGTAAAAAGATCGATACTCAAGCTTTTTTTTCTTTTTTCTTTTTAATTTCCAACAGAGAGCATTCAGGTAGATGAGAGTGGTCGTCTTCAGCATTAGTTTCTATCAACTTTCAAAGTACATGTTACTTAAGTCATACATTACTGGAGCCGACTAAAAAAAAAATAAAATTAAGACGTTGAAATAACCCAGTACATGTCATGTATCCCATTGAAAGGTGTTATTTAAGATAAAATAACATTAGATAATCCTTTATTTATCACACAACAGTGACATTTATAGAGTTAAAGCTACAGGAAAGTGCACACAGTGCAAAAAAATAAAATACACAAGTATTTAAAGATATAATATTAAAGGTGGACTAGAAAAAAACTGGAACAGAGATTCAACTCCAATGAATATTTACACAAAATGTTGAAGACATAAAGTTTGAAGAAATTCTATTCTTGGCTTTAACAAAATAATCCAAAGACAAAAATCACAAAAATTCATGATAGATTAAGCTTAATATGAAAAAGTATCAGTATCGGTATTGGTATCAATATCGATATCGGTGATATTGGCCTTGTATTTACTTGGTATTGGATCGATACCAAAGTTCTCAGTATCGCCCAGCTCTAGTGAACGTCACTTAAAAGTTTACTTTTACCCATGAATGTGGAAAGCCAACCTTAATGTCACACTTAAAGATAGTGAAGGAAATTTGCTCATTTGCTCTTTCACTGTAGCTAACTAAAGCAGCCCAAAAGACTTTCTTTAATGGCAAAATATCAGTTTCAGTTTTATGTGAAGGAATTTTTGATTACTTCTACCTCCGACGGTCTCTTGTCCCGACTGTCAACTGTATTGTTTTACAGCATGATGCCACACAGCAGCAGTTAAAGTTAGCTCACAGAGCTACACTGACTTCGAGACTCAAGAGAGTAAGAAATGAGAATAAATCTTGTACTGTGTCGTAAAAGCGACTTAACCCACACACCTACAGGGGGACCCACTGAGCTAAAAAGCAAAAGTTTCTCTGTGTCACTTTTAATATTCAAATAATAATCCAAACCAAAACGTCCTGGAACTTGTGCAGGTAAATGGCCATTTCTCAGTTCCAAGTGTGCAAAGTCTGGACTTGCGGACTTCGAAGTACGTTCTCCCGAGTCGTACTTGCCAAGTATGAACTCCAGAGGATGGGAGGATCCAGTTTTGGACTTTCTGAAGTTGAAACAGCAGTGTACTTGATAGCATCGCAGCTAAGCTAACATGTATTCATAAACATCTACAATTTAACTGAGCATAAAATAAACGCTGAAGTTTGATGCGAATCAGAACGGACCATGGACGGTCCATGGACTCTAACAGGACGGGACATGATTCCAGTCATGTTATAAATAAAGTTTGGTCAGAACATGTTAGAAGAATTTATAAATCTATCTTGATACACCTATGACTGCAGTCCGGCCCACGACAACAACTTGGTCGTCAAGTTCGCTGACGACACCACAGTGGTCGGGCTGATCTCAGACGGAGACGAGACAGCCTACAGGGAGGAGGTCCAGAGACTAACGACCTGGTGCTCAGCCAACAACCTCGCTCTGAACACCATGAAGACGAAGGAGATCATCGTGGACTTCAGGAGGAAGAAGGGTGACCACCCCCCCCTCTACATCAACGGCGAGGGCGTGGAGCGGGTCCACGACTTCAGATTCCTGGGAGTCCAGATCTCCGACGACCTCACCTGGACCCTCAACATCACAGCCATTATAAAGAAGGCTCAGCAGCGCCTCCACTTCCTGAGAGTTCTCAGGAAGAACAACCTAGAGCAGAAGCTGCTGCTGGCCTTCTACCGCTCCACCGTCGAGAGCCTGCTGACGTACTGCCTCACCACCTGGTACGGGAGCTGCACTGCCGCAGACAGAGGGAGGCTGCAGAGGACAGTGAGGGCAGCACAGAGGATTGTGGGCTGCCCTCTCCCCTCCCTGACGGACATCTACTCCACCCGGTGCGTCAGCAGAGCTCTCAACATAAAGATGGACTCTTCACATCCTGCCTCCCAGCTGTTTGAGCTGCTCCCGTCTGGGAGGCGCTACAGAAGCATCAGAGCACGGACTAACAGAATGAAAAACAGTTTTTTCCCCAGAGCCATCACCTTATTGAACAATATACCTTCCAGTCACTTTAAATAACCAGCATCTGTGCAACTACCCTGTGCAATATACTATTCTCTGTGCAATATTCTATTCACTGTGCAACATACCACTCATCTGTGTAACATGCTATTTATTTGTGCTATTTACTATTTATATTTATAATATCTCCATATTTATTATGTAAAAAAAAAACTGGACATTTTTAATATTCTACTCCCGGAAAACTGCACATTTGCACTACTGACCTCACTTTACATATGTATATATTTGAAACCTTGTCTTCTTGCTTTTACTTTTGAAAACGGCCACATATTTATATCTTGTTTATTGTTTATTATATGCCGCACTGACATGGGAGAAGCTCTCCAATCTCGTTGTACGCCACTGTATAATGACAATAAAGGGCATTCTGATTCTGATTCTGATTCTGATTGATCGATTAACCACAAATGCATGAAAACATCTTAAAACTACATTTTGCAACAAAACGACAGAGTTGTAACATTTTCTTTTACTCCTTTCGTCTCTGCCATCACTGCTGCTTGTTGATCTGAAATGCATTCTGGGATACTTCGCTGTGTCGAGTCTACAAAAGTCTACACTGGATGCGCCACCAATAAAACGGGCAGAACAAGAACACATCCAGGAATTTCTGCTGTACTTGTCTAGAGGCAGACTGGGACCAGTACTTCAGCTGGGACCGATGACATTTCACAACTGCACAAGAAAACAAGCACAGATGAGCACGCATATTGAGAAATGGCCAATCTTTCAATACAAATTAATTAAAAATAACTGAAAAAAACAGCTACAGCCATTGGATTTGAAATCTGTTTTGCATTTTTACTGTTTCGCTGTAAATCAGTGTAGCAGTTTTTAACTGTTTCAGAGGGTTGCCTTCAAACACCTGCACACTAACACCAAGTACAGCAAGCAGTTGTTTACTTCTTTCTTTATTGAGGAAACAACAGTAGCAGCTTCTTTCTCTCTGGGCCACAGCTCACTGTTGCATATATAGAGGAATATACTAACTAGAGATCTAGTGTAGCTGTGTTAGATTAGTTTATCCAAGCATTTTCACTAAACCAGATCTACCCTGACAGCTGAGAAGAAACCACACAGCACCACAGTGACCAAAGTTTGATTGGTCAATGCTGCACAGGCTAAAACAAACTACATACAAAAGCCAGAGACCTTCCAGCAGCAAATATTTCTCACTTTTCCATGGATTCTGTGTATTTTGAGCAGAATTTGTTTGGATATGGCTGAACTTCTGTGAATTGTGGCTGTTTAATACACTGATACTTGGTAGGATTTGCTTGCAAGCAGGGGAAAGAAAAGCCCCAAAAATAACCACGAGGTACGTAAAGATCGTTAAATATACAGTCATGGAAAAAATTATTAGACCACCCTTGTTTTCTTCAGTTTCTTGTTCATTTTAATGCCTGGTACAACTAAAGGTACATTTGTTTGGACAAACATAACGATAACCACAAAGATTGCTCATAAGAGTTTTATTTAAGAGCTGATATCTTACCATTTTCCATGGTTTTCTTGATTATAACCTAAATCGCTTAAGTTTTTACATCAATAGCTATGGCGTTGTACTGCCAAAAACACTGCTTTTATGCATTCAGTGTTTTCTTTTCTGTCTGTTTTAGTCACATGATGATGTTTAGTGGTACCAGGTATTAAAATGAACAAGAAAGTGAAGAAAAAATGGTGCTCTAATAGTTTTTTCCATGACTGTAGAACTGAAAGATTGAAGGATTGAACTGAATATGCTAAAATAAGTCAGGCATCACTTCAAGAACCCAAGTAGGTATTACAGGCCCACAAAAGGCTTCACAAAAGGAATCTATAATTGCGTGAAATTACTGTTTTCCAGCTCACTTCCTTTTTGTAAATACCGACATAAAGCTGATGGGGGAGCTTTCTTAAAGTAACAACTTCGCCATTACACGTGTCGCTACTTGGTTACATGTTAATTCAATACCACATGCTTTTCTTGCAACATGACTTTTCAAACCATGCTCCATCCTAATGTATTTGGTGTGTTTGGCACCGTTCCTCTGGATACTTATAGGACGAGGAGGGATGAACATGCTACTTTCTGACTTTCATGTCAGAGGCCACAGGAATGAAACTCAGCCAAAAGAACATTTTTCATGGTCCTTTCACCTTTTCACTTTGTGACTCGTGAACAGTTGGGGTTGGAAAATAACACATGATTAGCGTGGTGAATACAAATCACCGTAGCTCTAACCCATTTTCTATTGAAGCTCAAACTGGGCTGCTGGGAAGGACAGCCAACACTCCGGTTCGGTGCACAGCTCGTCGTTAGCTCCAGATATACGCTCAAAGACACGCATTTCCATGAAGGTATGTGGACGGCTTTGCATTTAAACTGCTGGGATAAATGTTCCCATCTCGTCTTGTGAGGCTTTGTGTTTGAAATGCTTTGTGAGATTCAGTCCAGGAAACTGTGAGAGAGCAGACTGATGGCTTAGTATTGAAAAAAGAAAAAAAAAACGGACTGTAATACTTTCAAGTTTTTCAGGGGAAAAAAATAAAGGAGGTGTGAAGAGAATTTTTATTAGATTTGTCACACATTTGGAGGGAGCAACAACTACCTCTGCAGTCATTTCTAATATGAGTTGTTAAGGTACTGGAGCACATATGGTTTATATCCAGCGTCAAGGAAGAAGCGTTTGTTCCTAATTTTCCACAGGTGACGGCAGTGTGTTTGCCAGTTACCAAGGCTTACTCTTTTTTATGCTTTTTTTTTAAGATAAACAGAGTGAGTGAAGGTCTTTTAACTTGTCAACTGATGTTTTGGATGTTATGAGACACATTAGTTACAGTAGCACTGACTTCTGTCTTTTCAGGTAATCCATGATAAAAGTTAATCATAGTTTTATTCATGAAAAGATTCATATAGAATATACTATATAGACTACAGTTTCAAAAGGATATTCTCTGAATTAGCCTCAGTACTTCAGTACTTCAGTACTTCAGAAGAACCTCTGGGGAACATATATATATTATAATCCCATGCTTGAAAATTGCTGAGGTAAAGTTAAAATGTGAGTCATACCTTTATGTAAGGATGTGAGAACTTGTATAGCATATAGATGAGTTCAAAGGCAGTTAAATTAGAGGCAGTAAATTACAGTATATCATGTATATGACTGCAGATAGCGCTTTGATTCAGTTAATCTGGTAAATTCAGTTAAATTTGGCTCACTGAAATACATGACTAAATATTTCAAGTTTGAACTAAAGCAATTCCTTGTTAGTTGGATGTCCTAAAGTCCAAACTGCTGCAGCAAGGCTGATGAGGATTAGCAGGAGCGATCACATTTCCAAATCTTAGCTGGTTTCCTGTTAAATTCAGGATAAATTTCACACTTTATCTCCAGTTTAGCTCCCTCTCATCTTAAAGAGCCTATAAATCATCCAGCAGAGACCTTCACTCTCAGACTGCAGGTTTACTTGTTTCCAAAAGTGAAATGGGAGATAAAGCCTTCAGTTATCAGGATCCTCTGTTTGTGTTTGAGAAGCAGACAACATCTCTACCTTTAAGATCAGGCTTCAAATTTCTCCTGATGACAAAGCTTATAGTTTTATGACACACGCATGCTCCTCTTGTCTGTATATGTTGTTATTACTTTAGTTTGTCCCTGAATCTGCTTCTGCTGGAGGTTTTTTAGCCCTTTTAATTACATGTTTCTCGTCTTCCAGTCACCTAATGCGTATTAAGGATGGAGGAGTGCACCAAAGTGAAGATTCGATGAAACCGATTGGGTTCCATGGTCATTTTTTTTTTTCAATGATTTATCATTATATGACTTTTAAAGGAATGGTTTGGATTATGAATTGAGACGAATTGGAGCAGCATGCACGAATTATAATAAACTGGACGGAAGAGGACTGTATTTAACTTTGTAAACTTTGAATGCTTTCTGTGTAAAGTGCCTTGAAATCAATCAATCAGTCAATCAAACTTTATTTGTGTAGCACTTCTAATACAACTTGTGCAACGATTAGTGCTTTACAGCATTTACACACAAAAAAACCTCCCAACTTCAATCACCAAAACACATTAAATAGACTCAATCACTCACAACGATTCACATGTTATGCAGCACAACCAGACTTCCAACTAATTAATGAGTATTAATGAGTAAACTAATTTCAGTAACGCGACAGGAATGAGAAACACTGAAGAATGAAAATTAAAATATATAAAACACATGAGTAATCAATTAAATAAATAAACGGGTACATCCTAAGGGAAGGATATTAGTAAAATAAATAAATAAATAAAATATAAAAGAAAGAAATAAAAGAAGAAAATGTAGTCAGACTTAAGATTATATAATACAAATTAAATACTAATAAAGCTCTGAAATAAAAATAACTTATAAATTAAAAATCACAAAAGCTCATTTAAAGGCTAAATTAAAAAGACGGGTCTTGAGTTGCCTTTTAAAAAACTTCCACACTTTCAGCTGCTCTCAGGTCAGCTGGTAAATTATTCCACTAATGTGGGATAAAAGGAGGATTCAGCACATGTCTTTGTTCTTACTCTAGGAATAATTAAATCTGGATCTGACACCAAAAGACTCCAGAGTCCGAGGAGGTTCATAAAATGTGAGCAGCTCAGACAGATAAGAAGGGCAGAACCCATTAAGAGTTTTATAAACTAGTAAAAGGATCATAAAATCAGTCCTGAAGGAAACAAGTAGCCAATGCAGAGACTTTAAAATGGGTTTAATGTGTTTCTGGTTTTAGTCTGAGCAGCTGAATGTTGAAGTAACTGTAAATGGACAATATTTTTCTTGGGAAGAAAAGAAAGAAGAATGTTACAATAATCCAACCTGCATATAATAAAAGCTTAGACCAGTGTCTCAGGGTTGGCTGGAGAGAGAAACAGTCTGACCCTGGAGATGTTTTTTAGGTGATAAAATGTTTTCTCTGTGACATTTTTGATGTGGGAATCAAAAAACTCAGGTCTCAGTCCAGGATGACATCAAGGTTTTTCACTTAACTTCTTAGATTCACTGCTGAGGCTTGTAAGTTTATTTCTAGTTTCTCGCTCTAATCTTCAGGAACCAAACAAACAAACAAAAAGAAAAACTACACTTTCACAAAATAATGTCAATTAATTAAAATAATTAGGGCTGGGCAATGATTACGTTTTTTAATCGCGATTAATCACATGATTTCCCTGATTAATCACATTGTATACACAAAATCAAATGATGAATTTAAAAGTAGTGTAAAGGGCTGTTGGAATAATTGTACATAGAAGTTATCTTATATTTGCTTAAACGGTTTAAGAGAAATGTGTGTGTGTTTCACTGTGCAGGATGTTGTACAAACTGCTTTCAGAGACTTGCGTTCAAAGATAACGATAAGGCCTAACGTAAAACCACGGTGAAGAAACTGACAGGGAACCTCCAACAAAGATGGGAGAGATATTTAGACAAAGACAGTGAGTAGGGTACATCCTGGTAGTGCTGGGCGATATGGAAAAAATCATATATCACGATATGGACTATTTTATATCACGATAACGATATATATCACGATATACCATAATAAAGTATGTTTTCTGTTATTCTCTGAAAAGTTTGACAAAAATGTCATTGCTTACTTTTTAACTTTATTTTGAAAGGACATTTAGCTAAACTGTCACAAACATACATTTTAGTGCAGCAAAAACAGGTAGGTACAGAGGTACAGTAGCTTTCACATTTTTTTTAAAGTGCAACAGTTTCTGAGAGGAAAAACACATTTTTGCACTGAAGTTCAGCTATAAAAAATAAACACAAATTATTTTTCAACTTTCTGAAATCTGTAACCTTGTAGTGCAAAGTTTGCAAACCAATATAAAGTGTCTAAAGTAAACATCAGGGTTGAAGAGAACTCTGTTTAAGGCATTAACCATGAATAAAAGTGCAAACATAAAAGGCTACTTTGTAGAAGTAGATATGATTCTATCAAATTTATCGTTGCAGGTTATTTAATTACATATTTGCTGTAATAATTGATAAAATTAGGTTAGAAACGATAGAAACGATAGAAGAGAAATGGCACGATACACACTTTTATATCGTCCCCACGATATGTATCGTCATATCGCCCAGCACTACAGTCTGGTATACACCCATCACTAAAACCTGCTTCCTGTGTAACTGGGCATTTCTCTTCTTTTCTGAATAAAAAGTGAAGAGCGTGTTTTAGAGCGGTTGGAGAGTGTAACTAAAACACGTCTCTGTCCATTCTCCTCGTGAGTAAAAAGAACATAACTCTCTGTGTCTTTTTTTTCCCTTGTGTGTTTAATAATGTTTTAGGTTGCTGAACCTGACAAGTGCACTTTGATTTTAAATGTTCTGAGTGTCATAACATTTGTTGTTCAAACACTTTTAACATCAGCACTTGTCAGTAACACATATTTAATGTAAAATCTCATCTTACCAACAAAATCCTGAGCCACAATCAGAACATTAAAACAGCAATTTCTGGGGTAACAGTAGAAACTATTAACGGGGAGCAGCATTACCAGTCTATGTTCAGTACCAACCTCCCAAAAAAAATCAGTAATGACATTTCCTTTACAGAGGACTAGAATGTAAAGTGCATGTTTATATAGGTATTCTGTTTTTTTCTGCATGTTTTTCCCGCCAATTCTTTTCCTGTTTCGGAGCAGCCAGTAACAGACTTTTCAAAACAAAAGCATGTGAGCAACATGCGTTAATGTGCAATAAAATAAATGTCGGCGTCAATAAATTAACCATGTAAGACCCACTGTTGCAGAATTACAACAATTTTTGTTATCTCCCAAAAAAACTTTTTTTTTTCATTTTTATTTTTTGGTTCAACCACATTAACATACTCATTTGGTCCTATTGATCAGTCTCAGAATGCTATCGGGTCATACATTTGTATATAAGGCTTGTCCTCAGGTCCAGAAGTCACACACCCTCCAGATTTACTGGATTGGATTTATCTGACTGAAGTAAGTAAAGTGCTTTACATATTTTTTATGTGTTTATTACAGTGTCTAGAATATGTCAGTATGTAGTCATTGTGGAAAATGTGCCTCACATTTTATTTAGAGCTTGTTTTGTAATTGTTGCAATATTACAACGTTGGGTGAATGTGGTAGTCAAAACAACCCTGTTTTTAGAGGGATGTCTTGAGAGGAACAATTTAAATTTTCACAATATAACTTTAAACTACACATGATTTACAGCCTAGCCTTATATTTGATTACATATTATTGTATTAGAAACTAGTGTGCAAAGATATATTGCCATATCTAATCATTTTCAATTACTAATAATGATTTCTAACCACCTTGAACACTCAGTATTTTCTCCTTATCACAGAAAGCAGGACTTTCTAACAAAGAATTTCTGTTTGTGCATGTCTGCCCTTTGTCTTGGCTTTTGATAAGAAAATGTTCCTATCAATTCTTAGTTAAATCAGTTGTGAGGATGCTTGGGGGAGGGCATTTTTTCCATTGTTCTGGAGCAGGTGTTGATGTTCAGGAATGTCAGGTGTTGTCATAAGTTGGAGGCTACCTGCATATCTATTAGTATGATAATCAGAGTTTACAACTGGTCAGCTTTACACTATTGTGTGGCCAGTTAAATGTGTGAATAGATTACTTCAGTGCAATGTGTAATTACAGCGAAATACAAGTTCACGTATACCAATACACAATGCAGCAAATGTGATGTCCGCCTCTGTTTTTCAGAGGACAAGAACTGTTTCTGGGACTATCGTTGTAAATAAATGTCAAAGTTCTTGCTATTGCAATAAATGACTGTTCATAAAAACATGACTGAGATTATTTTTCATGTTATACTGTTCCTGGACAAAAGTAAAACCCTGCAAATGAATCCTTCATTCTGTATTGTTGTTTAGATAATAAGTACAGATACAGGAGATTCTGCTCCTCATTGAGCCCAGTGTTGCAATATCACAACATTTCCGTAAAAACGTACAAAAACATATTATTTTGAAAAACACCTCATTTTCAGCCTCCTACAACAACATCTTAATGGTTGAAAAAAATGTTTTAGTGTTTTTCTATATTTTGGTTTTACAGGGTTAAAGAGTTAATGTGATAATAATGCGTTATCTTGCCCAGCCCTAAAAATAACACAAGTTAAATTGAATGACTCCACCTTTGGCTGCAGCACTGAGTCTGTGTGAATGTTTCTCAATCAGACTGGCACATTTTAACACTGCAGTTTTCTCCATTCTTCCTTTCAAAACAGGTCAATCTAATCTGATCAGATCTGTCAGGTTGTTTGGGTATCGGCCATGAACAGCTCTTTTCAAGTCCAGCCACAAATTCTCAACTGAATTGAGATCTGGGCTTTAAATTGGCCACTTGTTTGTCTTTGAAGCATTTCTGTGCAGCCTTTGCTGTATTCTTGGGCTCGTTGTCTAAATGTAAAATAAATCTCCTCCCAAGTCGTAGCTCTCTTGCAGATTGAAACAGATCATCCTTCAGGATTTAGCAATATTTTTCTGCGTTCACGTTTCATGTCCCCCGCTACCTTTACAAGCCTTCCAGGGTCAGATGCTGGGATGCATCCCCAGAGCATGACGTCGCCACCGCCATGCTTCACGTTGGAGATGGTGTGTTTGTGGTGATGTGCAATGTTTAATGTTTGGCTAGCCTGATGGCCAAAAAGCTCAGTTTTTGTCTCATCACAACAAAGAACCTTCTTCCAGCTGACCTTGGAGTCTCCCACATGCCCTTGGGCAAATTCCAGGCTAGATTTCATGTGAGTTTCTTTCAGCAGTGACTTTCTCTTTGCTGCTCACCTGTACAGCTTCGACTGGTGGAGAACATGAGCAGCAGATGTTGCAGATGTTGCATGTACAGTCTCTCCCGTCTGGGCCACTGAAGCATACCTGTCAAGTATCCCGTTTTGGCCGGGAAAGTCCCGTAATTTTACTCTTTTCTCCCGCCGTCCTCCCGTATTAGTATTTTTCCCGTAAATCCCGTAATTGACAAACTGGTTAATCCAGGTGTGTCTGACCTCACAGCGATAATCAGACACACCTGGATTGATCGGTTTGTCCAATAATGGCACACAGGAAACAAAAGAGCATGGCTGAAGTTCAGGAAGTAGTGTAGCTGTGATTTTAGCTTTTTTTTTTACACCAAAACTGTAAGAGATACTGGAGCTTGGTTGGGATGGAGGGCCTGCTCACGGTGGGCGCCAGAAAATTTCCCTTATTTTCAAATCCAAAACTTGACAGGTATGCACTAAAGCTCTTAACTCTTCTTCTTGGAGTTTTCTTTTTGTCTTCATGCTGCAGTTGTAGCAGGATGAACCAGAGACTGGACCTCCCAGACTCAGGTGTTTTTATATTACAACCACTACACACATCAACTGCAGGTGATCTCCACTAACTGGGACACTGCTGGTACCAGCTAACTGGACCTCTGTTGAATTACTTTAGTCACTTGAAAGGTGGTGAATACTTATGCAATCACTTACTTTACTTTATATAGTTTTAATCAACTGACAGTATTTATAAAAATCTTCTTTCACTGTTACATCATAATGCCGTAACATGAAAGAAGCTTTTTTTTTTTTTTTGCGAATTATTGTTAAAAAAGCCTAAATCTAATGACTGTGACTTCATTTATAAAAGCAATAAAAGACTGAAACATCCAAGGAGAGTGAATGCTTTTTATAGACCCTGTATGTGAATTAATGCTAAAACGGTACAAGCAAAAATAAGATTTCACACTTCTGTCTCACATTTGTTGAGTCCTGAGACATTCAGAGCTGTGAAAGGATATCAGATGTATCATCAACAGTGTTATAATTCAGATGAAACAGGGGCATCTGTGAGGCAGAACCTAAGACGGATCACAGGTCCGAGGGTTTCATACACGTCTGTGAAGGTCCAATGACGAGCTTATTGCCTCCACTGGGGGAACAGCATACATTTGATAAATAGCTTTCTGTACTAAAGATGTACTGCAAAGATATCTTTTTCTACACTTAAGAGGTGACTCCATTATCTTAGAAGCATTTTGCCATCTTATCGAGTGAAAAATGTTTGTTTTATAAATATTTAATCAATAAATGATCCCTTTTAAATGCGTGTGTTAACAGCTGTAGACTTCTAGTCTGTTGTGATCAGATAAACCAACAAACTGGTTATTTTTCATCATTAAGTCAAAAGTTTAGCGTTCAGTTATACCACAGGAGTGCTTCGTTTCCGCCGTCAAACCCACAACAAATTGATCCTTTAAGAATTTTCAAATCCAGCAGTTTGTCATCTGTAATTCAATTTAAATACGTTTGCCTTATCAATGAATATTTAAACTCAACTTGACATGAAAAAAATTGACTTTAATGATTTCTCACAGCATTTTTAAACACGTTTGACGGCACCAGTGGTTTTACATTTCAGAGCCGGGTCTGGGTAATGTTTCCACAGTAATCTGCATGTTTCTGTTGATTAATAAATTAATAAAAATGAAGTAAAGATTTTATTAGTGCTCTTGTTTCCTCTGTGAAGCAGCAGTTTCAATGCGATTTGATTTGCTCGACATATTTTTGAGCACAAAAGGAGAAAACAACAGCAAAGAGAGCAGATGGAAATGAATTATTGACTAAAGATCTTACAGAAATATTTGATATTAGACTTAAAACTAAACACTTTACTCTGCTGTACAACTCATGTCTTGTCATTTTGGAGTATTTCTCCGCTAATCTTGGTCGGATCCATCATAGTTACGCCTCAACCTACTTCCTATCTTCGTTTTCAGCCGAGGGGTCACAGGTGATGAATGTGTCCTCCATCCCCCTCCCCCCCCCCCCCCCCCCCCCCCCCCCCCCCCGTGGGCTCACTTTCACCCTCGCCCCATCTATTCTCTTTTTTCTCTTTCTCTTTGTCACTCTTTCCTTTCTTCCCCCTCAGAAACTGGTAAAAATAGAGCTTCATAAATCATGCATCTTCTCTCACAGCAGCGAGCAAGAACCAGAGGAAAAGAAATAAATGGGGGGATGAACGAGTGGGATGTTGAGGATGAGAGACGGAGGTGGATGACATCAAACTCTGGGAGAGGGGTGGGAAGCTGACAGGGGAATAGATTGGAGCAGCGGGGCTCTTGGCTGCCCTCGCCATCTCTCTCAACGTTGGCTGATTCACGCCGGAGTTTCGCTGGATGGAAAGAAACGAGCGTTAGCGTGCCAAGCAGCGGGCTGGCACATGATGACTGGTCATCTCTCCTCTAGTGTCGCATCGTTCAAGTCCACAGAAGAGAGAGGAGGCGTCTCTCTCACGCCTAAAGGACTCATTTGCTCAGACAGTCGATCTGTCTGCCACTCTAAGTAAGAGTTGAAAATAGAGACGGCAACCACAGGTGAAAGAGCCATTATTCTGCTATATAAATTATTATGTTACTCAAAGACGACTCCAGGTTTCCTTTTAACAACAACATATACGTGTGCCACGCCAAGGACGGTGTCATACAGTCACAGTAGGCCTTTTGCACATTTTTATCATATGAATGGGTGCGTTTACATGGGAAGTTTAACTCCTCTTTAATTCAGAATTAAAGTTAAAGCCGAATAAAAGTTACCATGTAAACGCTTAATTCCATATGAAAATGTCAATTCCGAATTAAACTTAATTCCGAAGTAAGTGGCTGGTTTATTCCCATTTTAATTCCGCATTAAGTAATTCCGTGGTCATGTATACACTCATTCCTCTTTAAATTAATTCCCGTCTTTCTGCGCATGCTCGTTCTCTTGCCCGTCTGTCGCGATGACGCTTATATTCCGCGCTGGGCTTGTTTTCAAAACGGCAGGACGCAGTAAACGTGCAGAGACGATTTATTTAATAAATAGCTTGGAGGAACTGGAAATAATTAAAAGAACAGATGGCAGGAAACATAAAAATTGTGAGCTTTTCAAAGCGGCTAGGTTAAATGAAGGAGGTTTCGTAGATAGAGACGCCACCCAGGTCAAAAATAAGTGGAATGTTGTTGCTAACCGAGTTAGCTAAGTTTGTTTTCTTCCGGTAGATGTAAAGACGTCCGCCCCCCCCATCCAATCAGAACCCTTCCCAACCCCCAGACCTAAAGCGGAGTTGGATAAAGCCGAACAAACGTGTTTTCCATGTAAACCTTAATTCGGAATTACTATTTCCATGTAAACTCGAAGGAAAATAGTTTAATTCGGAATTATTTAATTCCTAATTATTAATTCCGAATTAAAAAACATCATGTAACCGCAGCCAATGAAACATATTTCACTTTACAACCTCTATTTGCACATTACATCACAGTGTCTATTGGAAATATATGCAGGATGAATTAAGGGGTCTTTTAACTGGATACATAATATGTATTTGCTGAAAGAAACTATGAAATGGTGAACACTGGTAAAGGAATGCCGTATATTCTTATTATTCGCGGAGGTTACGTTCCTTCCTCCCACCGCCAAGCCAAAAAATCCACTAATTATGGATGCAGTTTTAAAAGGCCTGTGTATGATAGTATATAAGCTAAAATATTCTTCCCAAACACGTTCTAAATACATTCTTACTCATTAACCCTTGTGTGATGTTAGGATTTTCTGCACTCTCGGGGTGTTAAGGGGTCCTTTGGACCCCTTGGGGTTTCATACCATAAATTAGCCCCTGTGCAGGCTAGAGACATTCTGTTTTCACCGGAGGAAACTTGAGAATGTCCTTTAGGTCACTGACCTACCACTAGGTTTCTCCAACCTGAGGGGGCGGAGCCTATTTGAAACGCTTTTTTCCAGCCCCACTTCTCAGCCTCTGTGTGGACACACTGTCTTCACTGGAGGGTTACTGGTGGGAAGCTGTGACATCACTGACCCTCCCTATGATGACCTCAACCTTTGAGGGCGGAGTTTTGCCATCACGCACGCCACGAATCCCACTTTTCAGCCTCTGTGTGGACTAGAGACACACTGTCTTCACTGGAGGGTTACTGGTGGGAAGCTGTGACATCACTGACCCTCCCTATGATGACCTCAACATTTGGGGGCGGAGTTTTGCCATCACGCATGCCACGAATCCCACTTCTCAGCCTCTGTGTGGGCTAGAGACATGCTATTTTCACTGGTGGGTTACTGGTGGGTAGCCTTGACATGCAGTTTTAAAAGGCCTGTGTATGATAGTATATGAGCTAAAATATTCTTCCCAAACACGTTCTAAAGACATTCTTATCAATCAATCAATCAGTCATACTTTATTTATCTTCATGCAGACAACACAAAGTGCTTTACATAAAAACAATAGAGGAAACAATAACACAAATGACCCCCCCATACACACACACACACATATAAAAACATAGAATTCTTACTCATTAATACAGTAATAATTTAGTAATGACAAATTAAAAGCATTTTCATTTTGTAGTGAGGTAATATTTATCCTTATATTAATAATAATAATAATAATAATAATATATATATATATATATATATATATATATATATATATATACATACAATAATACTAGTTAAGGGTGAATGTGAGCATTTTTTTGCTCTAAAATTAGCCTAAGAAATTCACCAAAATTACCAGGGCTAAAATAAATTCAAATAGATTATGAAAAAAAAACTTGGAGAGCAAAATCCGTGAGTGTGCAGGACCGTGAACGGTGAACAGGCAGGGGTATACTGAATATCGTTCAGAGTCTTGCCCAAGAGCACTTCACCAGACTGGAAACAGACCACAGATCTGACTCTGATAACTATCTGCCCCATTCTTATTTACAAATTGGAATAAAGTTTAAATATAATATAATAAAAATGCAATCATTTGGTATACAGATTCCCGGATCAAATAAAACACGCCATAAAATGGTCAAAGTGTTGTGAGAGACGGTAAGTAGAGGAGCCAAATGCAAATCCCAGCAGGCACAGCAAACAAAATTAAGCTTTTTACCCGTCTCAGCGTGTCGTTCCTCTAGAAGTAATGGCATGAAATTACATTCAAAAAGCAAAAAATATTCATACTGATAACTCGCGGCTCAGCAGCAAGACACTGCTATTTTACAAATCTCAAAATGACACGATACGCACAAACGCACAGCCAAAAGAGATCAGCGTGACAAAGTGTCACATGTCCTCGCTCTGAGAAGGCCACTTTTCAGGCCAAAACAAATTATATGTTGCAACGCTCCACAGGTGTTGGGTTTTCATGAAGCTGTAGTCTTTCTTTACATCGTCTTTCTTTCCGAAACTGTTTTTTCTTGTTGAATTTGCGTTTGTGTTCTTTCTCTTTTTTCTGTGAAAGTGTATTTCTCCCGTTTGCCGGTATGTTGGGATATTTCTGCTCTAACATCCATGATACCACCTGTGTCTCTTCACAACAGTAGGAGTCTTACAGGAACGAGAAAGGAAATCTAGAAACACTGTATAAATATATTAACAGAAAAAATAAGTATAAGATTAAAAAATCTTTGAACAATAATTTAATCAATTTAATAATGATATTTAATTAATAAATAGGTAAGAACAATTAAAAGCATGTTCGTTTATTTTCACATTTGTTCATTTTTTTTATGTATAGACTTTTTTAGAAAAATAATATTCTTATTTATTTATTCATTAACTGTAAATTACTTTTATACAGTCATGGAAAAAATTATTAGACCACCCTTGTTTTCTTCAGTTTCTTGTTCATTTTAATGCCTGGTACAACTAAAGGTACATTTGTTTGGACAAACATAACAATAACCACAAAGATTGCTCATAAGAGTTTTATTTAAGAGCTGATATCTTACCATTTTCCATGGTTTTCTTGATTATAACCTAAATCACTTAAGTTTTTACATCAATAGCTATGGCGTTGTACTGCCAAAAACACTGCTTTTATGCATTCAGTGTTTTCTTTTCTGTCTGTTTTAGTCACATGATGACGTTTAGTGGTACCAGGCAGGGCTGGACTGGGACCAAAAAATGGCCCGGGCATTTTTGATCCCTGGTGGCCCACCATACGCCGGGGATCAAAAATGCTGGTTATTTATACGATATGCGGAAGCACATGCTGCATGTTGTATACTATGTGCACATAGTGAAGTTTCAAAAATTAAAATAAAGTGCAGTAGCCTACATGAAAGAGAGTAACCATGTTACAAAAAATTGATACACTCTTTCACTACTCACAGAGACCTTCTTGGGAGAGATGGCCACAGTGCCACAATTCCCATCTCAAAGTGAAAGTGGCGGCTAAAATAGTCTAAAACTGCCTGATCTCCCTGTGACTCGTCCACTCCCATTTCAATATTCTGGCTTGACTAAACACAGAAAGAGAAGCAGGGGTGTTAGTGTCACTAGTGTTACTTCTGTCTACCAATTATTTATCATGCATTTCAGCAAAGCAATGTTTCACTAATATTTTAACACACTTAAAACTGTAAATTGGACACCAAATCTACTCAAAGCATTATTTGACAACAAAGACTAAACCACACACACACACACACACACACACACACACACACAGGTGATCACCTCCAAATAGCTATTCTGACCTCAATCTCGCCCTGCTGGGGTCTCATCTCTCTCTCCTCCTCCTCCTCCTCCTCCTCCTTCCCTCTCCTCGTCCGCTTCTTCTCCGACAACCACCTGTTCACTCGACGGCCCCGCGGCCGACGGCCCCGCGGCCCCGCCCCCGAGCTTGTGGTTGAAAACATTTCCGTGATTTTGGCACATTTTTGCTGCATCACTTTTTTTTTTTTTGTCTCCGTTCTCTGAGCTTTTCTGCTCCTCCCTTTCGCTTTTGTGCTTTTTTCTCCATTTCCATACTCATCCACGAGCCACCACACTCTCCGGTCAGGCCAAACGGCAAAATTTGGTCAGGAGGGATGGGAGGGGCGGGCCAACGAGAGCTGAGAAATTTCATTGGACTTGCCCAATGTCCGTCAAGAAAATCAACCAATGGGCCATTTCGTGGCTTCGCAAGGCCCCGCCCCGCCTCCACCCCCTCCCTTCAGCAGAAAATAACGTTCATACTGCGTTCACATCAGCGCAGCACTGGAGCGCTTGTCTGATTAGCTGTCAGTGTTTCTTTCTTGAGTTTGTTGAGTGTGTGTCGTCGTCGTGCCCCCCCTCTCTCGGAGATTTTTATGAGCCGACTACCAGTCCGTTACCGTCGCGGTCAATAAAAACTATATACTTTTTTTTTTTTTTTTTATGACAGACCTGGGCCGGCCCACAGATGTGCGTCGGCCCACCGGGCATTGCCCGGTACGCCCGATGGCCAGTCCATGCCTGGTACCAGGTATTAAAATGAACAAGAAAGTGAAGAAAAAATGGTGGTCTAATTATTTTTTCCATGACTGTATATATATATATATATATATATATATATATATATATATGTCTGCATTTTCTTTATCAGAACATTAATTCCAAGGTTCCGCTGCTTCTTGATAAAAGTGTTCTGATCACAAACTACCCTCTTATTTAGTATTTTGTCTCTCTAATATTCAGCAGCCATCATGTCCGTCAGTGCAGAGATTGAAATAGCAAATTAATTTCTCTGAGAGTTACACTGCCAAAAAAAAAGAGAAAAAGAAAATTTGTGTCCATTTACAAACATGCACCGACAAAAATGGTTGCATTCTCATTTATTTCACATAATGCTGTAACACTGAGCCAATAAACAGAAATCAGACAATCAAAATTTGATTTAATGTAAGTAGGATATTTGCCTGTTTTAAAATAGAAAACAACAAGCAGGATCTCCTGTACTCAAGTCACATAAATGGCTCTAACAAAACAACCTGACTTTATCCTTTGCCCTCCTCTTAAACCCTTTTCTACCTCTCAAGCCGACGCAGAGGTGGGATGAAATATGATGCCATTCCACTTCAGCTCATGGAGAAGGAGTACAGGCACCGCAGGGCTGTGACCAACTGGTTAGCGCTACTGCTGGTGCAGAGACTGATGATTTCAGCGGTCACTTTAAAGTACATATGTGTTTGGGGACAGTTGCAGAAACGACAGATGCTGTCAGTGGTTATAAAAGTCAGCCTTGACCTTTCATTCGTGTATGTTAGAGTACATTCAGGGTGGTGACACAGTTGTGATGTTGCAGTTGTTCTATAAATACTAGAAATGCACTCCAAAACTCTTTTTAGTCACATTGGAGCCTCTACTGGCCATTAGATAGAATGCAAGTGTAAACGCTTGATCTTAAGTAGTAAAACATGGTGGCTAATTCTATATTTTAAGCAGTTTTTCTGTCGTTAACATAGCCCAGACATGATAAGAAAAGGATTTTTCAGTCCTTTACTATTTACATTTCTGAATACTGTGAGACTGCATCTACATTTGTTACATCTCTACACATGGGCGATTCTAGGGTCAGAGCTTTAGGGGTGCTAACCCCACCTTATTTCACACAAAACCAAAAAACGTTTATTGGAAAATAATTTTTGATAAACATTATGACATTTATGAGAGAAGAGCATAATCTTTTTGGGGAAAAAAAACTGACTGGAAAACACGAAATTCTTTGAAAATTTCAACGAAATTTGAAATGCTAACTGAGCTAACACGCTAACTGGTAAACGGTCAACGAAGAGGAGAAGTAACGTTAGTGAGAAGAGGACGATACCATTAGGGCGGGGTCATTTTCATTTTCATTCTTAATATATAAACTTAAACCACAAACTATGGATTAAGTTTTGGACATTATCTAAGCCTGTCAAATGCGAACTAAAATTTTAGAATAACAACATTTCTTACTCCAGGTTTTTGGGGCTGAAGCGCCCCTAAAAAAGGGCTAGCCTCGCCCATGTCTCTACATTTACTACACTGTCAAATAGAGGTAAAAAAAAAAAAAGAATCTGAATCTATAAAAAAGAGTCAAGCCTGATCAAATGGCAGACAACAGACTCCTCTAAACTGACAATGGGACTCTTAAGATAAATAAACCCAGTTTTCTCTTTTTCCGTCTCCTTTCTGAGGTGCAGGTATCACCTGAAGGGCTCCTTTTGAGACAGAAAACCTGATATATGTCAAAAACTGGTGGCCAATCTGAAGAGAAGCTGATTTTTATCATTTTGGTGCATCAGGACACATAATTCTGTAAGTTTTCATGCTTTGTTAAAAGTATGTTTTTAACATTTGCAGTAAAAAGTGTTTTTTGTACCAGTTTATTGATAGAAAAAAAGATTGGAAGTAAAAGGTAATCATATAATTCAAACAAGACTAGAGATGGTGTATATGTGCAGTAAACAGGAGCACAGAAAGTGTAATGGTCCTTGAATCTTTCAGTTCATTAACACAAATGCCAAACTTCCAATCTGAGGTAAAGTGATCAGGTGTTATCTAATTTTGGTTGATCTCTCGTGACTCAGTGAGACAGAATTAGCCTTTATGTAAATGATGCCGCTGTCCCTTCAATGACACCACTGGGGAGTGTCTGTCAAAGATTACATTCAAACACACAAACACACACAAACACGACCTTTCACTGAGCGAAATAATGCGCTGTCAAAGCAGCTTTAATCCCGTATACTGGAACCAGACTCACAGCCACGAACACAATGTCAAGTCTGCTGCGGAGTCTTCACCGCACACATTACAAGACTTATTTAATTTTAAATAAGGATCTCAAACATGCACACACAGGAGAGAAAGGAAGAGCCCCCCCCCCCCCCCCCCCCCCGCTGCAGAGTAAGTGAGGTCAACCTGTGTGTTAATAAATGATGGATTCTGAGTGGAAACCTGGTCACAGCGGGGGATTCAGGGCGTGAGAGTGAAAAGTTCAGCAGATATACAGAAGCAAAGGCGCATCCAAGATCTGGAGCTCCGGCAGAAAGAGACCTTCATATTTCATGAGCACTTTCTGACTTCACATGAGGGCCACGAACAAAAACCTGATGGTTTTATTGCATCACACGTAACGGGTCACTGCTGCCGAGGAGTCAGACGAGTTTTAACGAGACACGCCGGGAGCTTTGCTGCTGCATGTGCTTTCGTTAGATTGTACGGCTGTTACCTCGCCTTTGTGAGTCTGTTAACACAAACCAGGAGGTACAATGAAAATAATCATTTTTTGCTGCGCTCGAGAGCGCACATTATGTGTCGTCTGAAGTGACTCCCAACTCGAAAACGCTCACTTTATGGGGGGGGGGGGCCACTTAAATTTGAAAATATGTCGTGTTTCTTTTTTTTACTCTCTCTTAGTGTACGGTAGAGTGAGCGTCCAGGCTAGACGCTTTGCGTTCTATCATCTTGTAATAATAAGCTTCGTAGATAATTGAGTGTGACGTGAATCCAAATTAAGGTTTGAAAGGTAGCTTCAAGCTGTAGTACCGATCCCAAATAAGGCACGCTGCAGAAAAGAGATGGCAAGTAGCTCATTACGCCCCATTAAACCAGTTTATACAGAAAAAGGTATAAATTCACAGTTGGAAAGTGATCATTTGGCCTTCTATAATCAAAATATATACATACATATATAAAATGTATTTATAGATTATTATTTATATTAGTGCTGGGCAATATGACAATACATATCGTGGGGACAATATAAAAGTGTGTATCGTGCCATTTCTCTTCTATCGTTTCTAACCTAATTTTATCAATTATTACAGCAAATATGTAATTAAATAACCTGCAACGTAGTAGAATCATATCTACTTCTACAAAGTAGCCTTTTATGTTTGCACTTTTATTCATGGTTAATGCCTTAAACAGAGTTCTCTTCAACCCTGATGTTTACTTTAGACACTTTATATTGGTTTGCAAACTTTGCACTACAAGGTTATAGATTTCAGAAAGTTGAAAAATAATTTGTGTTTATTTTTTATAGCTGAACTTCAGTGCAAAAATGTATTTTTCCTCTCAGAAACTGTTGTGCACTTTAAAGAAAAATGTGAAAGCTACTGTACCTCTGTACCTACCTGTTTTTGCTGCACTAAAATGTATGTTTGTGACAGTTCAGCTAAATGTCTTTTCAAAAAAGTTGAAACGTAAGCAAAGAAATTTTTCTCAAACTTTTCAGAGAATAACTGAAAACATACTTTATTATGGTATATCGTGATATATATCGTTATCGTGATATAAAATAGTCCATATCGTGATATATGATTTTTTCCATATCGCCCAGCACTAATTTATATACTTGCATATGACCAAGTTGGAACAGCTCTGTATTGAAGAAAACAAAATGCTGGCAGTCTATAAACGTACTTCATAATATTTCAGTCTAGTCGCGGTGCTCAGGTCTCTGCCGCTGAAACAGCTGGAGGACAGACTCCTGCACCTGCATCTCTTTGTCTTAAAAAAAAGACTTTCTCGTATCCTCAACGTAACAAGTTACTGGTTGTTTCCAACAAGAGTTGGTGCAGAAATGCATTACGAGTTACACTTGTAACACATTATGCGTTACCTGCTGCTGTAACATTAAAATATTTGGAGTAATTGGTATAACTAACTAATGACACGGTTTAAATAATATTAGCGTTACTATGAATTGGATGTGCAGCAGGTTCAGGTGATTGAGGTTAAATAAGGTGCAATGAGAAAACAGTGAGGAGAAAGACAGAAAGAGTGCTTTGGAGAACGGACGAATGAATAAAATGAGAGAGAGAGAGAGAGAGAGAGAGAGAGAGCGAGAGAGAGAGAGAGAGAGAGAGAGAAGGGTGGAAGGTGCTGCACCAAGACAACTCAAGAATCAGTGTGGTTGAAGTAAAAGCAGCTTGGAAGTTTACATGTGAAGTTTAATTCCTCTTTAATTTAGAATTAAAGTTAAAGCCGAATAAAAGTTACCATGTAAACACTTAATTCCATATGAAAATGTCAATTCCGAATTAAACTTAATTCCGAAGTAAGTGGCTGGTTTATTCCTATTTTAATTCGGAATTAAATAATTCCGCGGTCATGTAAACACTCATTCCTGTTTAAATTAATTCCCGTTGTTTTCAAATCCGCAGCACGCAGTAAACGGTGTTCAAGAGCAGAGACAATTTATTTAATAAATAGCTTGGAGGAACTGGAAATAATTAAAAGAACAGATGGCAGGAAACATAAAAATTGTGAGCTTTTCAAAGCGGCCAGGTTAAATGAAGGAGGTTTCGCAGATAGAGACGCCACCCAGGTCAAAAATAAGTGAAATGTTGTTGCTAACCGAGTTAGCTAAGTTTGTTTTCTTCCGGTAGATGTAAAGACGTCTGCCCCCCCCCCCATCCAATCAGAACCCTTCCCAACCCCCAGACCTAAAGCGGAGTTGGATAAAGCCGAACTAACATGTTTTCCATGTAAACCTTAATTCGGAATTACTATTTCCCATGTAAACTCGAAGGAAATAGTTTAATTCGGAATTATTTAATTCCTAATTATTAATTCCGAATTAAAAAACATCATGTAACCGCAGCCATTGGTGGAGGTATGGAGGTTGCAAGGAGAGAAAAGAGTTTTACACTTTTTAACAACATCTTGCAGATTGAAAGAATCCCTGAGGAATGGAGGAAAAGAGAACTAGAGCTGATTTTAAGAACAACGGTGATGTCCAGAGCTTGTGTAAAGCTGATTACCCTCACAATAAAAATCTGGGTAAGAGTAGAGGAAGCTTTTTTTGTTGATGCAGTTTGTTTTTTTATGGTCCAAGGGCTGTGAGCAGATCAGTTGACACATGACCACATGACCAGTGTGTCATCGACCAGTGTGTCACGTGTGTGTCACGTGTGACCACACATGACACACACGTGACACACTGGCCTAGAACCATGTTTGCAAACTAGGGATGTAACGAGATGGAAAATTTGATATCTCGATTACAGTGACGAAATTATCACGGTTTACGATATTATCGCGATATTCTTAATTGCTGTACAAATGTCTAAAAAAACCTACATTTTAATAATTTCACAAAATCTTGTGATTTTCTTGTCATATTGAAACATTAGAAGCCAAAAATCTTATTTAAAATGAAACTTTCACATTAAACGGAGAAACAACTGTCACAGAAAGAGATTTTATTTTAAATGTACAAAATAAATAACAGGAACAAAGATTATTTGTCTGGTGAAAATTTAAATAAACACTTTAACAACCATAGTAGGTCAAAATATGCAAACAATTATCAGGAACAAAAATTATAGTGCAAGTTCAAATTAAATAAACTTTTGACTTTAAGTTGAACCTTAAATAAGTATAAATGTGCAAATAAAGAAACAGTTGTTTAGGAGCCAAAAATGTTGTTATGAATTGTAGTTCATTCTGTGTGTCTGTGGGTGTCGCTGTGTTGTTACCTGAGGGTCAGGTATAAACTGCCGGCGTTATGGTTGTTGGATCAGTTAATGGAATTAATTAATATTAGGGATGTCCGATATTGGCTTTTTTGCCGATATCCGATATGCCGATATTGTCCAACTCTCAATTTCCGATACCGATATCTACCGATACCGATATATGCGGGCTATTTTTCCTCAAAACTAATTTTAGGTAACATCACATATCTCCTGTCGTGGAATTAACACATTGTCTGTGCAAAAAAAAAAAAACTGATACCGATATTTACCGATATTACATTTTTATGCCAATATCGGGCCGATAATATCGGTGGCCCTAATTAATATTTTAACTGCATCGGAAGAACATCGTTCCGGTTCATTTTTCGATCGACACACAACAGTAACGTTTACGAAATGTGAGTTAGCGAAGCGCGTCAACCAGGTTACTCTTGGTGAAACATCTCAGTAGCTTGAAGCATTAGCGTTAGCTCTTTCAAGTTGTTTCTACAAATTACAATAAAATGTAAACAAGTGCTCTGCAGACAGGATCATTGTCCTCCACCAGTTGTCCCTCTGCATTCTTAAAAAAAAAGAAAAACAAAATATGCCCAGACCTCTGATTTCGTCCTTTTAGTGGGTTGGTAAATGTCCTGTGTGCTATCACCACTTTCCGCCATGCTAACGTTACGATGCCAATGTTACAAGCTACATATTCACGTGAGACACAGTTGTAAGTCGCTAGCAGACTTGAATGAGACTGATATTACACATCCTGGTAATCGACCGCGATAATGAGATGAAGTCAAACATAAACGGTAATCGTTATCGCGTAAAATTTTACCGCGCTTTACCGTAATACCGAAAACCATTCCATCTCTAATGCAAACAGCTCAGGTTCTCCAATTATTTTTTGTGCCAGCTTTACCTCTCACTTTTCTGACCAGCAGAGTTAAAGAACCACACTGTGGTACCACCTAATCATTGACAGGCCGTTTGTCTATGCAGGAAAACATGACATACGTCAAGATTCTTTGATTTCATCTCAGTGTATCCAAGCTCAACATTCAGCTGTCTTCACGCACTAACGGAGTAACTGCAAAACCAGCAACGCACCGCTGCATCCATCAGTGTCAGGGCTTCCCAGTGACACGAACAAGGCTGATGCTCCTGAGACCAGAAGACACGTCAAGTGTGACAGCAAATTAAGTGACCCTTGATGCCCTTACCCAAACAGGAAGCTCAGATGTTTCTCTAACTTAATGAGTCAGAAAAAACTTCAGTGCAGACACTGTAATACAGTGCTTCTCAATTAAAGGAAACAAAAAAGAAATATTTAGATCAACTTGGAACAAAGAATATTAGCATTGCTTTTTAGTCTGTAAAGATTTCAATCCCACTGTAGTCACAGTGAAGCCAAGCGCTACATCAGCATTGTCATATTTCCTCGTCTTAGCTTTCAGGTGACTTTCATTTGTCTTTTTATCCTTGTTAAATATTTTTCCGTGGTGCCTCTTGAGGGTTTGTTCTCTTCATATCACCGACTCTGTGCTGTGTGCGACACAATATAGCTAACACTCCCTGAACACACTGACAATGATAGCGCCACTGCCTCCTACTGGAGTCTATGTGCAATTACACTTTATTACAGTACAGCAAAAAAAAAGCACGTTCACACGTATCAACACGCAACTGTTTTCATCCAACTTTCTGCATAGTTTTAATGCTTTTAGTTTTTAACTATGTTAGTTTCATGTTTGCATGTTGTGAATGTTAAAATTGCTCATCAGTAAACCTAAAGATTAAGAGTTGTTCTTCGTCGCAGCTCAATAAGGAAATGTCATTGAAGACTGTCATCACTGACATGATTTCCCCTGACATCAGTACTATTTTTACACAATAATTAGATGTTGTTAACTTGCATTAGAATTCCTAGTTTGCTGAAAATGTAATTAATGACATACTAATGAGTGTCAGTGTTTGTGTGAAGCCACAGAACGACTTTCTTGTTAATATATTTCAACCAGTGTTTTGTCTTTTATTATGACAAAATCACCTAGATATTTGTGTTGATGAATATAATCCAATAAATTAAATGTCGTGACTGTATCACAAACTGCTGCGAGACTGGGTCGGTCCCCCGTAGGTCCGAAAAATGGGCTTCACGCTTCAGAAACATATGGGCGGTGTTGCGTGCCTTAACAGTTTCCCCTTTCAGGTTTATCTTCCTCTTGGTGACCTCATCCAGTGCTTTGCTCTCTCATTGGCTGCGGCTCAAATAAAGATTCCCCCGATGGTTCGAGGTATTTGGCGTGTTTAACATTAGCTAAAGTCTTTGATGAGTCTTTCAGTTGTTCACATATAATGATCAAGTGCCCTCAACCTAAAACCGCCTGACTCGTCCGTAAACTCTCCTACTAATTTAAATCAGATCAACAGAAATTTGAAAATAAATACATAAACAAGGTAATGAATACATGTGAAAAGTGAATAAAATGTTACTCTTTTTTGTTTTTTGACATTTGTCATGCTACCACGCTAATATTTTTTCATGCAACTACTATTTCTGTTATTCATTTATATTTCAGTTTCGATCAATTTTCTATTTTACTCTCTTTTGTCAGTCCTATCATTCCATACAAAGCAACTTTTCTTTTTTTCTAAAACTATAAACACCCTGGGGCTTTTTGCAAGGTATAAATCTTCCACTCAGGTCTAAGCCGCAGCAAATGAGGCGAATTAACTGCTAAAACGCGACGGGTCTGGACGGCTGTCTACAGTTCAGCAGTTTAATTCAGTTGCCTCAACTGAAAATCTGTTAATGTTTCACATTCTTACAGATTGCTTTTATTTCTGCCTTAGAATGTAACGACTGGGAAACAATCAGAGATGACCGTTTTATTTCCTCGACTCACCGCTTTCCTGGAAAGATCAGCAGTTTTCTCTCTCCACTGTGTTTCCCGAGCTGCTTGAAGCGAGCCTCAATGTCTGACTTTTAAAGTGGTATTAGCAACTAAATTTAAAGTTAGAACATTATACAAGCTATGTTGGAGATTGAACCTAAGATGACTGAGATAGAAAAACATGACTCCGATGGTGGGAACCGATCAAAAGCCTCATCTCGAGGGTTCTGGCTTCTCTCAAAAGTATCACCTCCTTATCCGGAGCTTTTTGGGTTTTTGAGGTAGTTACCTTTCTCTCACAAAATTGTATACTTGAGTTCCTGCGGTGAAAATTGGTGGTGCACTGTTAAAAAAGAATAGTTGAGAAAACTCAAAATTTTTAAGGCAACCTTTTGCAGCAAAAGTTTTGAATTGTTTCAACGATTTGCAATGTCATCGTCCTAACTCACATTTCATCGTTGTACCAGTTACATTTATATTGTTCTGTGAATAGTCACTATTATTAATTCTTCATTGGGCCAATATAAACTTGTTTATTAGCTGAATATTGTGATTCACAGGTCAACCAAAAGCAAATCAACCCAACGATTATTTTTAACTATTGGAATAAATAAATAAATGCATTTTAATAATAAAAGTCTGTTCCAACCGTTGCATAGATTTAAATAAAGCCTTGGTGCTCTGTTATATACGCGAGTAAAAAACGCGACAGACGGAAATCTTGAGCATGCAGGCTGGTAAGTTAGCTAGTTTAACTAGCATTGTTAATTTAGATACAAGCCAAATAACCAAGTAGCAAATTTACTGTAGTACATTTGGCAAAGCAGCAAAAGTTTATCATCATGTCACTCGCTATTATTTAATGTATTACATGTCGATTTGCAGGCAAAATACTTATTTCACAAGCTTGGTTGAAGGTCTTCATTTGAAATAAATACTCTCTCCATCAAAGCTGAGTTGTTGTCAGTTAGAAGCAAGGAAGCATTTGGACTTGTTTTTGCTGTGCATTCTGGGAAACTTTGTCCAACTTTGTTGTCCCAACAACAAATTACAAATTCAGCTTATTTACAATTACAAATTTAGACACAATGGGGTGCACATGATCGGCCTAATGTGCATTTTCAAATTAAGAATGGCTTTTTTAATTTTAATGTTCAAACAAATCAGAATACCAGCTCTGCTGAATAGATTGTCGTTTTCCTTTTTACAGTGGGATTCAAAGAAAGTTTCTGGAGAAGATCCTTTAATCAAAATGTGACTTTACTCAAATTGTCAAGAAGAATAGTGAGAGGACTGCCTTAAAAAAAAAAAAAAGACATATTGTTATCTTATAAATAGTTTTCATTATAAGTAGGGCTGGGCAAGTTAACGTGTTAATATTGCGTTAACGCTTTAAAACCAGAAAATTGGCAGGTAAAAATGTGGCAAAACTAAAACAGACATGGAGAGCGGTAAAAATCAGTGTACTTTACAGTTCGGGAAGCAACTCAGGTAGAAATATTAACAATTATGTCTCAAAAAAAACCTTTCAAATCCCTTTGTTCAAGACTATTGCGTCATTCATGTTCCATCAGATCTGCTCCATGTGTTCACTGTCCTGCTGTTCTCTAGCTGGTTACTGCAGTGCGGCTCCATCTAGTGGCTCAGATGTGTAATGACAACAGAAAGTCTGTTCCTTGATTATAAAACAAAGCCATTTAGGCTCACGTTAACCAGACAATAAAATATTAAAAACAAATTCAGTCCCGTGGCCTGTTTTCTAAAATTGAAATATAAAAACACAGCCTTTTTTTTTGTTTTTTTGTGTTAGATTATAAACGGAAAAAAAATAAATAAAAAGTCACTTTTAAATTTTTTTAATTTTTAATTGAAAACTGAAAATGGAAAAAAAATCAAATGATTCACACATAATTACGGATTCATAAAGTTCCTGAACTTTAACATGGACATTTTCATTTTAAAGTTCTCCCAGGGGAGGATTCAACAGAAACAAGATTATTTGTAACAACTGACAAGTTGAACTCCCGTTAAAAGTTTCTGCTGTTACCTCAGAAATTACCTGTTTTAATGTTCTGATTGTGGCCTCTAGATTGTTAGAATTTTGTTTGTAGACTTTTTTTTTTTTTTCATAAAAAAACAGGATGACATTAATGCCCTGGCAGTGGCAATAAGCTTTATTTTATTTGACATTTTTAAAGATGAGATTCACACTAAATATGTGTTACTGACAAGTGCTGATGTTAAAAGTGTTTGAACAACAAAACATTTAAATAAAAGTGACCTTTACACTACTTTTGATTTCATTATTTGATTTTCCGTATACAATGCGATTAATCATGAGGGAAATCATGCGATTAATCGCGATTAAAAATTTTAATCGTTGCCCAGCCCTAATTATAAGCTGTACAATGTTCCGGATTACTTTAAACTCGTCACACAGCGACGTCAGTGAACTCCCTCTTCCGTTTACAGTACGGCCGCTAGCTAAAGCGTGTTGGCGTGTGATGCTCACCAGCGTGCTGAGGCGGCTGCGGATGTTCACCGCGTGCTTGAGAGCGAGTTTGATCATCGAAGGCAGTCGTAGCACAACGGCCTCCATGTCCTGCTCTCCCCTCATCCCGCCGGCCAGCTTCCCCAGACCGTCTATGTAGCTGCTCCAGTGGGGCTGCACCTCCGCCGCCCCCCCCAGGCAGCCCTGCATCACCGCCTGGCAGAAGCCCCTGCAGGCCGGCGGCTCCAGCATGCCCTGGCAGTGCGGGCAGTACCACAGCCTCAGCAGGGCCCGGCTGCAGTCTCGGCCGGGCCGCAGGTGGTCCGTCGTGTTGACCACCTCGATGCCCAGGTTCAACGCCTGCAGGAAGACTCGCGTGGCGAGGAGGGACCGAGACAGGCGCGTCATCATCAGCTTAGGAAAAGGCCCGAACGCTCCCGAGTCCTTCCAGGCTCCTCGAACGCACTCCTCAGAGGAGGCGCCGCCCCCCAGCAGGCGGCGGTACGCGAGCGGGAAGAGTTTGCCGAAAAGCACGTTGACCATGTTGTCCACGGTGGTGTCCGATCCGAGGATGTAGAGAGACATGTCCGTGAAGAACTGCCATACGGAGTTGTGGGCCCCGCTTCCGAGGCTCGGGAACTCCAACTTCAGCATGGCGAGGGTGGAGTTACGGCCATGGCGGATCACCAAGTCAAAGGCCTCTGCAAGAAAAAAAAGAAAAAAGGAAAGAGAGAAAACAGCAACAGTCAGATTAGATGAGAATCGAGCCATTTGAAAGCTGTTGCATTTATAAGGCAATCATTTGCTTCAGTAGCCACAGATGTGGTTCCAAACTGAGGAAAACGGAGCTAAAAAAAAACAACATGAAACACTTAAATAGAAATCATTCCTTCCAAATAATAAATCCATCATTAAAGATCACAGCGAGAGAAAACTACCCACACACAACCCTTTTATTCTCTTTCCTCCATATTTCTTGATCTCTTCCCATACACAAATCTGATATATGGCCATATATGTACATATAGGTGACATATTTGCCAAAATATTTTATGATATATGTACATATATGTAATTGCAATATTTATTTAAACCTATATTCTAAATACATTTGCAAACATGTAGAACAGGTATTTGCTTTTGAAATATATTTTTAAAATATATGGTAAAGTAAGTGGTCTAGATATTTGTATTTGACATATATTCCAAAATAATTGTTGGAATATGTAGTTTAGATATTTGTTCTTTACATATATGTCAGAATAAATGTGCAAATATGTAGTCTAGATATTTGTTTAGAACATATATTTCAGAATAAATGCTCAAACATTCAGTCTAGATATTTGTTTATGACATATATTCCAAAATAATTGTTAAAATTTGTTGACTAGATATTTTGATGGCTTATTTTATATACAAGTCAAATACATATAATGAGCAATATATTGCTATTTCATATACCAACATTGATGCTATACTAATATATGTGACATATATGTTTGAAAAATATATGTGCTGAATATGCCATACATATATGTGCCACATATATTTTCCATATATAAAAGGGGCCATTTTTGTAATATTTTAAAATATATGTTCCAAATATGTACCAATATATGTTCACATATGTGAAAGACATATGGACACCGATATTATATATGTTATTTAAATATATGGCCATATATCAGATTTGTGTATGGGATGGAAGTCTCACAAATGAACAGGAAAAACACACACAAGTCTGATTTAATACACGATGACTTAAAACAGAAACGGCAGCAAAGCTTCTGCTACGGAAAAATCAGACCTTTAAAAAACTACAAAGCAGCCATCTGAAAAAAAAGAACCTTTAAAAAGGCTGTTTTAATGTGTTTATATTAAGCGAGAGAGGCTTGGCCCTGAAGATGTTCAGGGCGGGAAGGAGCTTCTGTGAAGAGGCAAAAATAATCAGTGCGGTTTAAAGGCACAAAGCGAAGCCTTATCAACGAGATAGCACATGATAGCGAGAGCTGTCATCAACCCAGTGGCGGCGTGAGTGAGGACCCGACAACACGGGGAATTTAAAGATCCATTACTGAACTTAGCAGGGGAGCAAAGAGTCAGCAAAATGAAGCTTTGGACAGGAGAATGGACGCAGACGCCAAAATCCCATTTATACCACAGCGAGGCCACTTAATCACTTTGTTGAGAGTGATATCCACAACAGCTCTTTCAGGACAGGAGTGTTGGGGGGGGGGGGACACTGGTTTAGGGAACACTAGAGGAAGTTGGTTTTTGTGCTGTTACAGCTCGCCATTTCATCCTTCTTATTTGATTTTTCTAGCTGGGGCAGTTTAATTTCTTTCTTGTCACGCTTCTCCGGGGTCAAATGAGGCTCGTCAGCCGATACAAAGCTTTCTGTCCTTCAGAAACTGAGAAACGATATGAGAGCTCTGTTTTTGTGTGTGTGTGTAGGATTTAGGTGTTTTTCTGTGTGTAATTGTGGATATAAAGATGACAGAAATATATGAAGGGTATATAAATTAGTGTCACTCTTTCACTGTAATATGCTGGTGTGCATGTGAACTATGAAACCTGTGACAGAGTGAACAAATGATTCACTTTGATGCTCATTTTAGAGGTTAAATTAATCCCCATCGTGGTCCTGCAGGTCTCAATGCTCAATTCTGATTTTTTCTGGCTACGATCTGATTTTTTTTTTTTTTGTGTGTGTGGCTGTTCACATTAGGATTTTAAATGTGACCTATATCAGTCTCCGGTTTGAACTGTCTGCTGCTTTGACAGACGGAGTGACATCAAACGCGCTACGTCGGTTGCGTGGAAGTGATGCAGCAGCAGGGAGCCTGTATGGTTCATTTTTGAAGTTTTACTGCAGGTAAATTCATAAGCAAATTATAGTGAGGAAGAAGACTGAGGAAAAGGAAAACAAATAAAAACTCCCACCAACCTAGGATTGTTGGCATCTAAGATGGAAGAAACGTGACTTGTCTGTTCAAACTGAAGTATTGAAAAAAACTGGACGCGTATCTGATTTAGGACCAAAATCAGAAAGTGACCTAAGTTAATCTGAGCTGTTCAGACACCCACAAAAATATAAGATTTGGATGACCTTTGCCTCCAGCGTGAATGTAGCCTTATAGTTTTAATTTTAGAGATGGTAAAGTCAAAGACACGAGTGGGAACGAGAAATCAAGGATTCTATGTTGAACTGACGTGAAGCTACAGGCATATGACACAAAATGATTCAACTTTTTCTGAGGCAAGATGACTCATTTTTATTAATTTATTGACAATGGGAAGGCAGGACAGTTTGGTGAAAGTTTGTTGGTTTACACAGTTGCCTCACAGCTGGAGGGTTCCTGATTCCCAGCGAAGGCCTGGTCTGTGTTTAGTTTATATGTTCACCCCGTATTTGCATGGGTTAGCTCTGGTTTCGGTTCATCCTTTCACAGTCCAGAGACATATTTTAATCTAACTCAGCGGTTCCCAAACTTTTTTAGCCACGCACCCCCTTCTATGTCTCAACCGGGTTGACGCACCCCCGATCCCCCACCCCTTAAAAAAAACGCAACAAGCTTTATTATAGCCATATTAAAGTCGCCATGTTTATTCATGCTAAAATGACCAGAACACACATATAACATAATAATCACAATCACAACAATGCGCTCTCGCATTTAAATTAAACTGAAACACTGTAACACAGTTCCAATATAATGAAACAAAGTTATGCGCAGGCTTCCACTTTTAAGAGCAAAGAGGATGGATGACATGCTCAGACTCAGTGGCAGAAAGCAGATAAGTTGAGGAAAATGTTAGAATACTTTGAACATTGAACAAAAATTGCAGCAAGTTTAAATGACCGTTTAACTAACACAACCCGTCATCATAACACAGCATTGAGCAAATTTGCGAGAATGAATAAAGTAGAGGCCACAAGCTAGGTGCAAATGCAGTGGTAGAAGAATATAACTTCTTCTTCTACGCTTCACTTTAAGATGACGTGCATTTTGAATAGCCTGCATTTATTTATTCATTAAAATTACAGTTTTTGATTTAAAATTTTACAAAGGAAATGTTTATTTACACATCTTTATTGTGTGAAAAAAAAAAAATTATCAGATGCCATTACATTTTTCATCTCGCGCACCCCCTAGAGGCAGCTTGCGCACCCCACTTTGGGAATCCCTGCTCTAACTGATGGTTCTAAATTGCCCATAGGAGTGAGTAAATAGTTGTCTGTCTGTGATGGACTGGTGGTCTGTCCAGGGTGCCCCCCCCCAGGCTCCAGCTGACCCCTCTGATGCTGAAGGAAGATGCGTGTATAGATTATTAATGGATGCTGATAGATATTTAAAGGACACAACAGAATAGAAACTAACTTTTTAGACTTTTAATCACCATTAAAACTCTGTAGCTCAAGATGAACTATACATTATTATTATTATTATTATTATTATTATTATTATTATTATTATTATTATTATTATTAGTAGTAGTAGTAGTAGTAGTAGTAGTAGTAGTACTTTAACCAGCCTTGAACAAAACTCAAAAGACGTGATGGGAAAGGATTCTTTCTTTTCTGTATCTCCGTGGTATTTTGACCAAATCATGTCACAGACCTTTCATCAAGACTACAGGGAATTCTGCCAAAATTTGATTAATAAAATAGCATAATATTTCACCTATTAAAAAAAATAATAATAATATTTAAAGGCACTGTTCAGGCACTGCACACGTTGCACACACAGATGTTCACTAACTAGCACCAGCTAACATCTGCACTGTCCATAGACGGCTGTTTGCTACTAATAAGCACAGACGCTAACGCTATTTCCTGCATTTTTATACTTGTAAAATGACTGTGTAATTATTTCATTTAATACTGAAGCACTGATTTTTGGGCTCAGTCATTGCGACGGCAGGTAACTGATCTTGTTTTGAGAAAATGTAATTATTTTGCCTTTCACATAGAAAAATAAATAGAAATACAAAGAAAACTCAGTCACCGTCATGTAGGCACAAACGTACCCACAGAAAAGCAAACACAAATGAGCTCAGTTGCTGGGTGAAGAAGGTGAAGAAAACCCCCCCGAGGATGTTCGGGTGAAAGCGAGAGGATGTGTGAGAGCAGCGCACATCTGTCGGGTTTTTCAGGTTACGTCTGTCCTGCTGCGTCTGGATCCACTTCTCTCTCTGATCTGTGAGCAGACAGATTTGCAGATTTCCAGCCAAGACGAGTAGACGAACCGAAGAGGCCGCACACACACAGAATTAACAGATCAAACACAGAAATGGAAAGTTTTCTATTCCTGGTTGGTTATTGATTGAAAACTGCTTCTCCTTTTCTTTGTTTCTCTGAAATCCGACAACATCAAACCCTGTAATTCAGCTGCTATCTATAGTATCTCTTACGCCAGAAAAGAGGAGAGCCACTCCGTAATGGTGAAGAGAAAGACTAGAGGGCTCTTCATAAACGAAATTCAATGGCTCAAAGTACCCGGGGGTCACGGTAAGAACCGCTGTGAGCCCATTTCCTGCTCGGTCTCTCCCATCAGTTAAAGTCTGAGCAGATCAGGTGTCCAGTAATGGAGGAGGAAGGGTTTGTGTGTCGGGGACCTGCGACATGCTGATACAACTGTTTTAATGTCAAGAGCAGCATTAACAGAGAGAATCACACTGGGTCACGCTTAAAATTAGCATTGGCACTCAGTTAGCTAGGTGCTTCAGATGCTTGCTGGAAACCAGTTTCTCCCGAGACTGAAGGCTTTTTACAGACAGATCAGCCTAATGTACCGGCCAGATAATATTTACTCCGAGGATTTGGGGGCTTCTCAGCTTCGGATGTTTATCAGATCTATGAATATGATCCAGTTCCCGACAGGTACTCAGTCTGCCAAGTAACATCATGAATGTTTTATCATAATACCTATTTCCTCCTGCAGATTACCTCATCAGTCATACAGAGTAATTATAAATTGATCAAGCGCTGCGGATTTCAGGTCAACGTGAACAGAAGACGAGGGAGGTCAATTATTTCTGACATCTTTTCTTCACGGCTGCAGCTCAGGCTTACATAATAATCGACGGTCAAACGATCAACACGCGTTGCTCAAGCGGCTTTCTGCGTCGCGTAACTCAACTCAGCGGCTCATAAAAGCGAAGGGCTTGATTGACCGCTGATCGTGGTTGATGCTGTGAAGGCAGACAGGCACCCCGCCGCCACATTCATCAGAGGGCCCCCACGCTCGTCGTATCCCAGGAGGGGAGACGTGTATATCAATAAATTACTCAGCCAATGAGGCTCATTCATTCATTTGGCTGATGGAATTTCACCTCTAGCCGACACTGAAAAGCTGCAGCCATCTGGAGTCCGGAACAAAAAGGTACCGGTCCCGGATGTAGAGAGACTGGCGGGATGATTCATTTTAGTAAAAGGTAATCAGGACATTTTCACCTTTTTTTAGGAGGCTTCATCATCCTAGAGGTCTGCAGCATCACCCTCGCTGGGCTTATACACGTATTTAAATGGAAAACAAACACACAAGATACCTACACTGTAAAAAAGAAAACGTCGCTCTATTCAGCAGAGCTGGTATTCTGATTTGTTTGAACATGAAAATTAAAAAAGCCATTCTTAATTTGAAAATGCACATTAGACCGATCATGTGCACCCCATTGTATCTAAATTTGTAATTGTAAATAAGCTGAATTTGTAATTTGTTGTTGGTACAACAAAGTTGGACAAAGTTTCCCAGAATGCACAGCAAAAACAAGTCCAAATGCTTCCTTGCTTCTAACTGACAACAACTCAGCTTTGATGGAGAGAGTATTTATTTCAAATGAAGACCTTCAACAAAGCTTGTGAAATAAGTATTTTGCCTGCAAATCGACATGTATTACATTAAATAATAGCGAGTGACATGATGATAAACTTTTGCTGCTTTGCCAAATGTACTGCAGTAAATTCGCTACTTGGTTATTTGGCTTGTATCTAAATTAACAATGCCAGTTAAACTAGCTAACTCACCAGCCTGCATGCTCAAGATTTGCTTCTGTCGCGTTTTTTACTCGCGTATATAACTGAGCAACAAGGCTTTATTTAAATCTATGCAGCGGTTGGAACAGACTTTTATTATTAAAATGCATTTATTCATTTATTTATTCCAGTAGTTAAAAATAATCGTTGGGTTGATTTGCTTTTGGTAGTCCTGTGAATCACACTATTCAGCTAATAAACAAGTTTATATTGGCCCAATGAAGAATTAATAATAGTGACTCTTCACAGATCAATATAAATGTAAGTGGTACAACGATGAAATGTGAGTTAGGACGATGACATTGCAAATCGTTGAGACAATTCAAAACTTTTACTGCAAAAGGTTGCCTTGAAATTTTGAGTTTTCTCAACTATTCTTTTTTAACAGTGCAATTATTACTGTATGATGAAACTCCCAGGAGCAGAGCAGAAATAAATGTTTATCCACACAAACGTCCTTCAGAGCCACCTGGTATGCTGAGATTTGTTGTACCTGAACAAATTTATTTATTTATTTATTTGGAATCAGTGCACCTGCGTGCCAGCGCCATGGAAATGAAGAAGTCAGCAGGGCAGAGCGTGATTGGCCACTTCCTGGGTGAGGCCTCGATACCATCACCAGCAGACCATGAGGGCAAATGGACGTCAGGGCAGAAATGAGATCAGGTGTATCAGGTGACTCCATCTGTTAGAGAGGACGCGACTGTGCGTGCACACACACACACACACACACACGCGCACACTCACGCACGCCGCAGTCACACGGCAGCTGCCAGGTGGTGACAGCGTGGGCAAACATTTGGCGAACCATAGCGGGAGGGAAAGGTGGAAGTCAGGTGTGAGGTTTCACACCAGACACTCACCTGCACACACCAGCAAATTTCTCTGTTCATTCATCCGCCAGCTTGAAGTTTTCATGGAAAGTTTTTCCCCCCAAAGCTTGAAACAGTGAGACGATAAATAACTCTGGATCCCTTTTATTCTAAAATGTGTTGTAAAAAAATGTCATATTTCTTAAGGATCATTTCATTTCAGATGTTATTTCTGCTGTTTTCTGCTCCATGAAAAAAAACTGGGTTCAAAACGATTTCAGCTGAGACCTGGAAGCAAGGTAAGAAAATTAATTTCCTTTCTTTAGGTGTTTTGTCTTCAGCATAAAAGCGAGCTCACTTCGAACGTTAACAGTTCCTGCAAACACAGCGACAGTGACAAGTTCTGAACAAAAGTTCAGGTTGACACTATGAAGACAAGGAAAGGTCCGATACAAATATGTCGACTGCCTGTGTGTGTTTGGACGACTGTGTGCTGTTCAAGGCAAACATTTCTTCTATATTTATTTAACCTTGTCGCTGTAGTAGTTTATTCTCTCCATCTAACACATCAACTGGTGTGTATTAATCTTCATCATTGCCAGTAAAAGCTCCA
>JAGFBZ010002371.1:0-176622 GCA_018398805.1 Hirundichthys speculiger | reverse complement strand
AATTTTTGTTCAGTCATGACTCAAGTACCAATAAGCCTTTGAAAACCAAAAAAAAAAAAAAAAAAAGTGCATGTGTCTGCGATATTTCAGCTTACTGAAGTTTGACAGTTGTGTGAAGCTTGAACACTCTGAACTGAAATGGACCCTGAGTTTCAAACTTTTAGCCAAGATTTCTGTTACTGTTACGGACAAGTTGGTACAGACGCAGGAGAAGACTTTAGAAAGTTTCACTTTCCTTGAGTGATTGCAGAGTAGAAGTCAAGTTGAGGTTCACAGGAAAATCTCAAAAAGCTTGAGGGAAATATAGCTCCCCCTTCAGAATGTGGTGGGTTTTGTTTTTTGTTTGTTTTGTTTTTTTTAGAGAGTAGATTGACTTAAATAAAACATAAATGACGTCACTTCTACAGCAGGTTAAAGACCCTGAACACACAGTACTGGATCTCTAGAACTGGTTTACACAGAACAGATCCGCTGTGCAGATCTTTCATGTGGCTTCTGTATCATATAACGAAGCTGCAGGTCTCAGCAGCCACGCAGTCATACAGTCATGGAAAAAAAAAAAAAATGATTAGACCACCATTTTTTCTTCACTTTCTTGTTCATTTTAATACCTGGTACCACTAAACGTCATCATGTGACTAAAACAGACAGAAAAGAAAACACTGAATGCATAAAAGCAGTGTTTTTGGCAGTACAACGCCATAGCTATTGATGTAAAAACTTAAGTGATTTAGGTTATAATCAAGAAAACCATGGAAAATGGTAAGATATCAGCTCTTAAATAAAACTCTTATGAGCAATCTTTGTGGTTATCGTTATGTTTGTCCAAACAAATGTAACTTTAGTTGTACCAGGCATTAAAATGAACAAGAAACTGAAGAAAACAAGGGTGGTCTAATAATTTTTTGTATGTGCACATTTTTCATGGATTCAGAGAACAAAGACGCTTCATTAAATGTTTAGTTCGGCACCAGCCTGCACTCTTTGGTGTTCTTCCGTATTGATGGTTAGAGTTGTGGGGATAAATGTGTTTTTCCGTGCCAGAATAACAAATGTCGTGTTGCGGGCTTCTGATTTATGTATGCGACTTTAATGCGCGCAGATCTGTGGATACATGCATATTTAGCTCGACACCTGTAGCTCGCGCCGGGCATGAAATGGCTTATTTGCTTGCGCAGACTCACATTTGGTGCGTATGATGTGCTTTGCATGTTTTGTAAGCCGAGCTTATCGTTCAGCAAACAGACGTCAGCTATCAGTCAGCCTGCACACATACACTTACTCAAAGCTCGACGTCCTTTATCCTCGATACATTTTCCTCTGCTGACATTTGTTTGTTCTCGGTTTATCCGATGATCCGCAAACCAAACAGCGATGAGGAACGGTGACAGAGTGAGGGAGGTTTTCTGGGGGGGGTGACATTGCCCCCAGTTCATCTGGATGCCGTTGAAATGTGGCTAACTTCTGAAGGAGAAACTTGCTGTAGCAAGAAGACAGACGTTTTCTGCCACAAGCAAATTTCTCTTCCTCCTCCTCCTCTTCCTCTCTGGGGAAATCACAAGGAAGGGCGAGGAGAGATGTTGTTTTCTTTTCGCTCAAGTGCTGCGTTCCTCCTGCTTTCCCTCTCTCTCTCTCTGCTGTCCACCTGTGCCACCCCTCGGCAGCCCTTCTCGCATCACAATAATAATTTTCCCATCTGCCGTAATCACACTTTGCCCTCCTCCCCTTCCTCGTCTTCATCACTCCTCAGTGCCCTTCTTGCCTCCTTCGTCTGACTTTGCACCTTCCTCTCCTTTTCTTCCTCGTCTCCTTTTTGCCTTCCATTGTCATTTCATGCAACTCCCCTCTCTCCTTGCTCAATCACAGCCTCATCACCCCTCCCATCTTCCTCATTAACTTCCACCTTCCCGCCTCCTCCTCCCACCCGACTCCCATCTCCGCTTCCCCTGGTGGTGGAGGCGAGACTCCCCCACAGGCCGGTATTGATCAGCTTAATCGGAGGCATTAGAATGCAATTCCACCTGTCTTCTCCGCTTCACGGCTCCGTGGGCTGTTCGATATCATTTAGATGCTCGGATGCAGATGTGGCTGTCGGTCGTCGTTGACAAACAGGGAGGGGGGAGGGGGGGGGTGACGGTGCTGCCTTTCAAAACAGAATCATGGCTTTGTTTTTGGTTATTCACTCATTTGAATAAGTGCATCTTTCTCTGACCCCCTTTTCTCTTTTCATCTCCATCTTCCTCTTGGTTCGTCCAAATACTGTCTCAATGTGGCTGAGAGCGTTCGTTTTCAAACAGACGTGCATTGATATTCAAATAGTTCTCCTCCGGGAGATGAAGCGGACCATTGTCTCTCATCCTCCATGTGTAAACTTTAATTCCCATTTTGTCCGCATTTTGCACGCATGAAATAAATCCCAGACTTGCTGGGAAAACTCGGTCACGGCGAGGTGTTCCGCTCTCCATAAGCAACTTTTGTGCTCGTACCCTTGAGCAAGACATTTAATCCCCAGATTTAATCCACAGTTTTGCTCGGGGCCCAGCAGTAGATTAACGATGTACTGGGCTGCTCCCAGGTAGTGTTTCCTTTAATCGCCGTGCAATACATCCACAGAACGAAGGGGAAAAGCCTCGACACGCCCCTTTATGACTGCTTCTACACAGGAACCAGTATCAGAACCAACCAGCGCCACCACCGTGAGCTGAACTTGCACATTTATGTGACGGCGTAAATGCACGGCTGCTGTGTCTCGGGTCACAGCTGGTCTCTGGACCGCTGGTTCAGTTCCTGCACTGCAAAAAAAGGGGTCTTAAAACAAGATAAAAACACTACAACTAAGGAAAAAGGTTCTCAAAACAAGTGAATAAATCTGTCCATGCAGCAAGATAATTACACTTGGTAAAATTTCTTAAATTAAGATTGTAGGAACACTTGTTTCCAGATTTAAGAAAGGTATGGTTTGTTATTGAATCTTAAAACAAGATTTATTTTGATGAGGAGGAGAAAAAAAAACGTAATACATCTTATTTTAAGTGTTAATTGTCTCATTTTAGGATTCCCTGCCTGTTTGAGACAAAAAAGTAAAGTTTTACTTGCCATTAGTGCTGGGCGATATGACGATACATATCGTGAGGATGATATAAAAATGTGTATCATGCCATTTCTCTTCTATCGTTTCTATTGTTTCTAACCTAATTTTATCAATTATTACAGCAAATATGTAATTAAATAACCTGCAACCATAAATTTGATAGAATCATATCTACTTCTACAAAGTAGCCTTTTATGTTTGCACTTTTATTCATGGTTAATGCCTTAAACAGAGTTCTTTTCAACCCTATTGGTTTGCAAACTTTGCACTACAAGGTTACAGATTTCAGAAAGTTGAAAAATAATTTGTGTTTATTTTTTCATAGCTGAACTTCAGTGCAAAAATGTGTTTTTCCTCTCAGAAACTGTTGTGCACTTAAAAAAAAAAAAAAAAGCTACTGTACCTCTGTACCTACCTGTTTTTGCTGCACTAAAATGTATGTTTGTGACAGTTCAGCTAAATGTCCTTTCAAAATAAAGTTGAAAAGTAAGCAATGAAATTTTTGTCAAACTTTTCAGAGAATAACTGAAAACATACTTTATTATGGTATATCGTGATATATATCATTATCGTGATATAAAATAGTCCATATCGTGATATATGATTTTTTTCATATCGCCCAGCACTACTTGATATATGATTATACCCATAAATTGAAGACTTAAAATAAGAAAGTTATTATGAAAACAAGAAAAAATATCTAACGCTCCTAAGTGTACGTTTTCTTTTCTTGGTAAGAACCAAATAATTTCTCCCTGCCTCCCTGCTCTTTCCCACCCAACGTTTGTGAGACCAATCGGAGATATAAATAGGTTTATAAATAGGAGTCCCATGTGGTATTGTTTACCGGTTCCATGTTGGCCACATGTGAATGGTCCACTTGGGTTCGCTTATGTGTTTGTTCCAAGTGGGACCTAGAAAAAAACACCCATTTTGGACCCCTGCCCGTTCGTCACCCCAGTTGCCTCGAGCATCACCACTGCAGGCAACTCACATGAGGCCAACATGAAACCGTGGATAATCTCAGTTGTTCAGCCCATTCATCTCTCATGGACCCCACATAGAAATGTTGGCCGGGTTAGTGAGTGTTTGAAGAGGAAAATTGTTGCGTTTATATAGAGCCTGTATGCTCTCTATGTATAAAGAAGCTCTCATTATAAAGAAGGAGCTGAAATGAGTGGTCTTGTGAAAGGCTCATTGGGAAATATTCTGTAAAGCTCTTTGTAGAGCCCAGATGGGGTTGAAAGGTGCTTTACAGTAAGTGGGGACGATTTTCCATTTAAAAGCAAATGTCTGCAGTTTTTTTTTTTTTTTTTTTTTCTTCTTTATCTTGGCAATTTGCTTTTCTTGAGTGGGCATTGGGTGTAAATTGTTGAAGTGTAAACCTCAAAAAAATTCTTTAAAGATGACTTTAACTGTGTGTGTATGTATGTAAATATATATGTATTCTGCAGGTTGATTCAGTTGGTTTAACACTGTAACATTCAGCTACTCGCAGCACAATAAAGAAACGGATTTTAGTTATAGTGGGTAAATACCACTAAATTAAACGGCGCATTAAAGCAGCCATATTTAATATGCGTTCATCACTGGAGATTCAGCTGGATGTGGTGCAGCTCTTGATTTCTGTAGAACATCACATCCTTACTTTGAGCTCCGATAGATCCCATCTGTGCTGTCTTTGTGTTCGATTCCTTTGAGTGGTGAAGACTTCTCGCCGTTTGTGTGACTTTAGTTAAACCAACAGATTACATAGTCGGTCTGCTGGAGGGGAAGAAAAATCCTCCAATACATTAGCAGGGTGGAAAGAGCTGCACATTGCAAATGCTATGAAACTATATTTTTGTACTTGTCCAGTATGTAGCCAATTTTGATCATGGCCGTTTCTCAACAGGTGTTCTTGTCTGTTCTCTTTGTCTGGTGTACTTGAACGTCTTAAACAAGTGCTGGTTTTTACAGTTGGCTACTTGTGAAATAAAAAAAAAAGTAAGCAATGAAACCATCTTGGGGGTAAAATGTGTTAACTCAGTGCTATATGGGACATAAAAAGTAATTTTGTTGATATGGAGTCAACTTCTCGTGGTCAACAGTGATATTACCTATCACAGTAAACTATTTCAACCCTTTAAGCGCCAAAGTCGCAATATTGCGACAAGCAACGTTGCTGACTATAACAGGCTGTATTTATAAACGTGATGCCGGCATGTGTGCCTGTAATTTGAGAACCATTTTTGGTGGTGGCGCTATTCCAAGTTCTAGCGTAAAAGTTAGTTTGAAAAAGACCCTCCGGCGCAGCAGTGGTAGAAATGCTGAGCGTAGCGAGAGCAGAACAGAGCGAAAGAGTGTTTTTTCATTTACTCACGATGTCAAGAGGCCAGTTTACCATCCACGAATTACTTTGTCAGGTTCTGGCTAACTCAGATTTCAGAGGAGGAAGACATGCAGTCGTCCAGTGAAGCAGAAACTAGTGACGGCGAGTCGGCGCATAATAGTCCACAATCAGCACATTGTATATCAAAACCTTTACTTCAGCGTGACCGGGGTGGAAATATTCTGCAATCGCCAAGCATGTCGAGGTGTCGGGGGGCTCATTACACCGCGAATATGGAAAAATGTTGCAGGGATGAAAACAACCGCGGTTGTCCTGCCAACGCGGGAGAAGCCGTGGGAAAAAAAACACATCGCTAATGGCACACCAGAAATCACGGTGATGATGATGGAGATGATGGTGGCGGCTGAGAGTTCTTGAGAGAAGTGGAGCCTAAATTCTAATGAGCCTGTTGGTTTTTGTGGAGACGATCTGACAGATTCTGAGCCCATTGATTTCATCCCTTTTTTCAAATGATGAATTCTGGAGCTTCATCACCAATCAAACAAACAAAAAAGGCCACTAGTTCTTTAAAAGTGAAATATTGAAACCAAACTCCAGATTTCTATGACTGACTCTATGATGTGATTGTTCCTGAAATGAAAGCTTTCATTGTGCGTGGGGCTTGAGGAAAAATCTGAAATTGAGGACTACTGGGCAGGTTTGGACAGGTGATGTCACAATAATCAAATTAGATGACAAATCTACTTCCATTCCAAATTTTGGTTCATACTGAATATATTTCTCATTTACATTATGCCTTTATCTCAAACTGCTTTAAAGTTATAGCCTTTTTGAAACCTTGATATCGAAATTTAACATTTTATAACAATATGGCCGCCACCTTGTGACGTCATAATATGCAAATTACATGAATAATTTCACTCCCATCACAGACTTTGAGTCATACTGAACAATTTTCTCATTGACAGTATACCTTTATCTCAAACTGCTTTCAAGTTATAGCCTTTTTGAAATCTTGATATCAAAATTGTATATTTTCTTGAAAAAACTCTGGCGCCTAAAGGGTTAAAACACCTGCCCCGTCACTGTTTCCCTCTGAATCACAACTGCACCGTAACTGCTGAGTCCTCGTGGTTCAGAGGAAACAGGTGTGACGGCTCACAACGTAACTCACTTTGAGCCTAATTCCTGTGAACGCCTGTGAGAAGGTTCTGTCTGCTCGGATCAAAGCCTGCACGGCCTCCCGTCGTCTCGCTGCCTCTGGTGATCAGTCCGGTTCAGTCTGTTTCACCGATTCATAACAAGTTGTTGAATCCTGCGCTGGGTAAAAAGAGTGGTCTTGTTGGATCAGGTACCGATCTTACCTGTGATCACGACTTAATTAGGTTCATGTAAAGGAACAAAGGAAGGACGACTTGTGTTTTTAATATAAATACCATTAACATATTGAAGATCACAAAGAGAAGACTAGTAATTTGATAATCATGTACCTGCCTTTCTTCTTAAGTGTCAGAATTGACATCGTCTGTGAATCCTGCTGCTTTTTTCTTGCATCATTTCTAAAGCTCGCTCTTTAAATTCTCCCCGTTGTTTCAACGTGAGCTCTAGTTTTTACAGTGTACCTCACAGGGGCTCTTTGATTTCTCCAACACTCTCTGGCCTGCCTCTCTTCCTCTTATTCTTGGCAGGCACTGCTTCAGCAGATTGTCCTTGAACCTGCTGTTCTCGTAAAAACCGTGAATATGAGCTCCCCTTCACATTTTTTGCATCATACTTGCTAGTTCTCGTCTCATTGACTGCAGAGAAGACGGTGAGCCCGACACCCCCGCACCTGACCGAGCTCTCATCCCTCGTTACAACTGTGTCCTCCTCCCTCCTAACTCCTGCTTTAACACATCGTGACACTGTTGCTGCGCCGTGTAACGGCCCTTTACCGGTGTTGGCCGCTTGGCTATTCCCCCAGAGCCAGTCGGAGTCGGATTTCTTGCTCAAGGGCACCTCTACGGAAGATGTAAAGGAAGCGGAAAGCCTTTCTCACTCAATTTCCCCACACGGACTCGCTCAGCTAGTCTGGGATTGGAAAAGGCAGCCTTGGCGTAACGAGTTCGCCGTTGAACCTCCAGGCCACCGTCCCACTCCTCCACAGTCCCCAGACTGTAACTACAAGGTTCACAAGAAGGACACAAATGATGTGTGTGTGGAACCTCCTTAACGTCGATGCTGTAGATAAGTGGCAGGTCGCAGTCGCAGTGCTTTTACATCCCAAGGCTTTTCCATCCCAAATTGAAGGCTGGATGGAAAAAAAGGAACTGTTTTTCCAAAATGGCTGGTAACTAAATAAACCACGTTCTGTGTGAATAAAGCGCTACACAGGAAGCTGCAGCTTTTACCTGAAATTACAAGGTTCACCTATGGGAAATAATTGTGGGTTAGGTTAAAGGGAGGGTTTAGGTACCGAGGTTTAGAGTACCGCACTGCTGCAGAAATGCTGTCTTTTTGAATTTAGAGTTGTTTCGAAGCTTCTTGCTGAAGAAAAACAGAAAACTACCAGTTTGTCATGTGGAGTGTCAAATATTTTACCAAAACAAGGACTAAGTACCTCAGAGAGAACTTGGGATAAAGCAGCTAATGCCCCATAACTAAGATGTCACTGTTTTGATGCAACTCTGATAAAACTGGAGATTTCTGAGGAACGTTCGTATCTGGGGGCTGTCTGAGATTCCCATTTTTATGCTGTTTTTTTTCTTTTTCTTTTTCCCCTTCAGTCAGTTTGGTTTGGGCAGGGCAACTATTAAAATTTTTAATCGCAATTAATCGCATGATTTTCCTAATTTCTGAGGTAACAGCAGAAACTTTTAACGGGGAGTTCAAATTGGCAGTTGTTACAAATAACCTTGTTTCTGTTGAATCCTTCAATTGGGAGAACTTTAAAATGAAAATGTCCATGTTAAAGTTCATTAATTTACCAATTTGTGTATCATTCATTCTTTTTTTCAAAAAAAAAAATTAAAAGGGACAGTTTTTTAATCTGACACAAAAAATGAAAAAAATGCCTGTTTTTTTTATGTATTTCAATTTTAAACTTGGATCAAAAATACGGAATTAAAAAACGGGCCACAGAACTGAATTTGTTTTATAATGGAGGACTGGACTTTCTGTTGTCATTACACATCTGTGCCACTAGATGGAGCCACACTGCAGTAACCAGCTAGAGAACAGCAGGACAGTGAACACATGGAGCAGATCTGATGGAACATGGAGGAATGACCACAAAGTTTTGTTGCAGTCCAGAATTTTTTTGTAGACAGAATTGTTACACGAACTGTTAAGTTCACTGATTTTTACCGTTCTCCATGTCTGTTTTAGTTTTTCCTTATGTTTACTTTTTTCCGGTTCCGCAGCAGCCGGTAACAGACTTTTCAAAACAATAGTATGTGAGCAACATGGGTTAACGCGCGATAAAATAAATGTCGGCATTGATAAATTATGCGTTAACGCGAAAGTAACGCGTTAGCTTGCCCAGCCTTTATATATAATATATATATATATATATATATATATATATATATATATGTATATATAATGCTTACAACATTAAAACCTCTTAAAGCTTGTCTTCCTTTTTACTGACCTTCCATATCTTGTTTTTGGATTCCCACCATCTATTTCAGACACTGAGGGAATTTTGTTGACATCAACCTGACAACTGGGCTCATTAAAAAGCAATGCTAACGGGTCCCCTGTGCTCTGGGGTCACGTCCAAGCATCCATATGTGATTATGAGGGTGAGAACAGGTTGGATCAGGAGGACGGTTTTCTGTGGGATCATACGGAGGATGCTAACATGGTTTCCCACAAATAACTTAGGTGAAATTTCAGTTATTTATTTTCCTTTTTTTAAACAAATCTCAGATCAGCTGACTTTATACAAAATTCCCTCAGGTCTTAATGAGAGAAAAAAGCACTTTTTGATGAGAACCTGGATTGGAACGAACAAGAGGAATATAGCTCACTCTGCTGCATCAAAAACATTTGCTGGTGAAAGCTGAGCAGATACAGACTTACTCAAATTCATTTTGGATCCATCACCTTTTGTCCCTCCATTTCCCGACTCCATCTGGGCCCCTGGCAGGTAGGAGGTCACACATCTAGGGGCCAGCCGGGGGCCTCGTAGCTTCGTCCACATCAGAGATGACAGCAGATGGCTGATGGGGGCGGATGTTCTCTGATGGTATTTTCATGTCGTCATGTGAACGACATGAGGAGCACGGGCACAATTTTTGTTTTCTTTTTGCCTTTTTTTATATTCCCTCTCGATGGGACGGGAGGCAGGAAGCGTAGAGGTGAAAACTGTGGGAGGAAAGGCTGAAAGATTTGACAGCAGTGTGAGACTGCGACAGTAACACGGTGTTTCAGAGCAGAAAGGTGAAAACCGGCGAGGGAGCGTTTCCTGCTGTTCAGCTGCACCGGAACAATGCAGCTCAGGAGTCGGTGACACGTTTGGCACCGGACAACCCCCCCCACCTTCCACATGTCACATGGAGACCCTTTTCTTTCCTGAGCCAAGTGCGTATGTACGTGCATGTGTTCCTCTGTGGTGCTGCGTCCTCACCTTTTGCCATCACGTCATCTATTGAGTGAAAGGCGTTCACCGAAGGAAATAATAAAAATCCATTTGGGTTCTCTCCTGCTTTGCGAGTTCATCTACACAAAAGCACTTGAGACTGAGAGCGAAGTAGCAAAGTAGCGATGCTGCAGATACAAGAGCGGGTCTTTCTAGAGCCGATGGAAAAAGACTGAACTGGCTTTAAAGTTGACCTGCCATGTTTCCCTTGTTTCTGGACAGATCTGAAGCGTTGCAGCGGTATTAATAAGAGATAATTATTGTATTAATAATATAACTGATACGATGTTTTCGATTCCAATTCCATTATCGATACTGTTTAACAATTCGATTCTTTATCGATTCTCTTATCGATTCTAATTTGGGGAAAAAGGAGAACTAAAAGTTTTATTAGCATCAATTTTGTTTTTACTTAGAAGTCACAACCTTACAAATTCAACAGCGAGTTCAAAAGAGGCCCAAAGCCTGGATAACGTGTTAACTGTTGTAATATGTAACTGTGCAAATACACAAGAATGTGTAAAATTTTACTAACAGATTTTTCCTAATAGAAAAGAAAAAAATATCCCTTTTAAAGGATATATGAGCTCACTAAGCACTCAAAAATAATAATAAAGAAAGAGAAATACTATTAAATACAACAGAACAGTGCAGAGTACAAATCTACGAATACGTTGAAGAATTAACAATAGGCATTCGTTTAATAGCATAGCGTTAATGTTATAGCGTGTTTTACAAAGAAGCACATAGGCAGCGGGATAGCTACTAACCAGAGTTACCAGAGGTGATCTTAGCTTGGCTACTGCTGCTGGGTTGACATCCATCAGTCCGAAGCGCGTCAAAAACACGACACTCATTATCGCATGTTGTGTGTTCAAATGTTTCTGCATGTTAGTTTTGTTCCCTCCCGACGCTGTTATCTCCACTTTACAATGACTGCAAGTTGCCTTGTTGCCATCTTTCTTTGGTGAAGTGAAGCAAAACTTTGCAACGTTTGAACCTGGTGGGCGCCATTGTTGTTTACAACTGCAATGCTAATGTGCTAAACTGACGTAACTTAATCACGTAAGTGCTTTCTGGAATTGACTGTGCGTAACTTGCGTAAATTACGTGAGATTCGTGCTGGTTGGAATCGATAAGAGAATCGCTAGATAAACTGCCAAACGATTCCATGGAATTGAAACACATGGAACCGGTTCTCTACAGGAACCGGTTCTCTACAGCAGTGATTCCCAAAGTGTGGGCTGCGGCCCCCTGGTGGGCCGTCGAGGTACTGCAGGTGGGCCGTGAGAGGTCATTAAAAAATAAACAAATGTTTTAAAATCTCGATTTGAAAAAAAATGTTTTAAAATTACTGTCAAGTATTTATTACATGATTTAAAAAATATTTAGAAATAATAAAACAAACCAATTAAGTGTTATTCTACTATAAACGTGACAAGTGTCACCTTATTTGTTGACCCCTTACGTTAATATTGGAATGTAGCTTTTAGTCTTTTATGTCAATCAAAGTGGTGATTAAAGGTTTGCATGGGCCTCAGAGATTTTTCACATTTCACATTGGGCCTTGGTATTCTGAAGTTTGGGAATGGCTGCTCTACAGGCACCGGTTCTCGATTCCCACCCCTAATGTCACCAGGTAAAACTGAAGTGTTCAAGTTGAAGCGTTCCTCTGTGACCTTGAACAGGAAAAAACAGACTTAATGGTTGGATGGACGGAGTTCATATTGTACCATGAAAGAGTTTTGAGTGTACGGCGACCGGTCCGTATTCCAGTTTCTGACTGACATGTCCGAGTCTGAGCCCAAAACATACATTTCACGTGTAATCCTTCACGCCACTGACAGCGTAATGGGAGAAGAGAAGTGACAGTTCACCCCCCTGCTGGTAATCATACCCTTCAAGCTCACAGGACACCATTAACGTTGACTTTGATTTCCTTTGAGCTCCCATCAGGTCCCGACAGGAATCTGTTATTTTCATCCGCTCACACTCGGATGAGTTCGCATCACAACTGCGGGCACTCGGGTCGTGTCCCGATGTCGCCACGCTGTCAGGAAAACATTACTTTCATACGCTTCTCCGTCTTCAAGGAAAACGTCAAGGCTGCGTAATCGGCTCGGCTTACTTGATTTTGACAGATTATTATTTTTTTCTCTCTCTTCTGCTCCTCCTGCCAAAATGAGTCACTGTGATTATCCTAATCTCAAAAATCTGACAAGATGTTTAATCAAGATGAAACGGAGAGGAGATTAATGTTTTCATTCAGGGAATCTGCAGGAAATGGCTGTACATGAGCTGTCCAAACACACAAGCTTTTTTTTTTTTTATGCTGTGACTTCAAGATACAGACGAGGAGGAAAGTGCAGATAACTAAAAACATGACTTCATTGATATTAAATCTCTTGATTGTTTAATTTCCCTGTAAGCTTTGGTGTTCCTCCAGCTCGTATCTCTTAAATGGACTCTGGCAGTCGAGTCCAGCAGAGCTCACAGGAAACATGCTTTATGTTGTTCACTACAACTGCATACCGATGCAGTAAATGTCAACGGACAAGCGCGGCTCGCTCTTCACCGGTGGAACGCAACCCTTTTAATCATTCTTATTTTATGAGGATTATTTCATTGCGTCCTGTCGTAAATCACCAGAAAGTTGGGTGGCATTTATCTTAGAAATGACAGCCCCCTGCTGGTGTTGATCAACATGAAAGCCACCAGTAAAAGTTGGGTGGGCGGGCTGTAAATAAGGCCCGTTAGTCAGCGCCGGCACGTCGGATAAAAGCTTTTCTGTTTACTTCAGAGTCTAGTTGGGAAGTGAAGCGTTTTCCCCCCAAACCTCCCATCACTACGCTGAAATGTATATTTTACTTCAACTCAGTTACTCCAAAATTTGATTACAACAAAAAAAGTAGAGTAAAACCTCCTGACATTCCAACTTCAGTTGTAGCCAACAGAATCCTTCAGTGGACGTTTTTATTACAGTTTCATCTTTATATTTTCCTGCTGAGCAAAATGAATCAGCCTGAGTAAATAATCGAGTCCCTTTTGGTTGCACTTAATCAACACGCTGACGCAGGAGGAGGAACAACAAATGAACCTTTTCAAGAGGGCAGCGCGCTAATAAAAACTGCGCTCTGTAAAAATGAGAAGTGAGGTGAAGAACGACCGCTGAACCCCACTTAAAATATTTACAGGTGCATTTAAATTTCTCATCTACGCACAGTGGAAAAAATGTCATTTTCACACGTAAGCAGGCGTTCTTTTATACTTTTATGAGGAAAAATAAGGCTCAACAATGGTTTTTAAGCTTTTTATTTCATTTCATTTATTGATTCATTCCAGACACGTCAAAACAATCTTTTAAAGCATAGACAATTTTAACAGTATCATGAACCTATGTATCTGAAAATAAATATATTTATAAAATAAAATATAAAATAATGCATAAATCAATATACACAGACACATGTGCATAACCATAATTTAGAAACATATAGAACCTCTTGTAAATAAATCAAAATATTAAATTGACATATCCCCCCCCAAAAAAGAAGAAATAAAAAATAAACAGAATTCATACCCAAAGTATACACACCGATCTATATACATACACATACATACCAATATGCAAAACACATATCTGGTTTAACATGTCTGAAAAGGGGTAGGAAGAAGTAAAACTTATTTAATCCTACAGTTCTCCAATGTTCCATGATTACCCTTAAAATTTATCTGGCTTTTAGGCTTTATCCTAAATTTTAGTTGTAATTTCATATCCAGATAGACATAGACATCTAACTACATACATGCATACAACCTGATACACATACACATTCACACTACAGTACATACTACAATATATACTACAGCATATACTACAGTACATACTACAGTACATACTACAGTACATACTACAGTATATACTACAGTACATACTACATATACTTCACATATGCTTCACTTTAAAGAGCTAAACAGTGGTCCTCTCATACGGACTTGACCTCCTCCTCCTCCTGGTTTACTGCTTCTACAGGTAAACACTAGCCCACTTGGCATATAGACACCCCCCCAACACGCACACACACATACACATACACACACGCCTACTGGAGAGCTGCTACAGGAGGGTGAAGTGTCGGAGTCAAACATGGCGCTCACCTTGGCCCGTTCAAGGGGAAGCGCTAGTGCTTAGCTGAGCTCAAGGAACGGCATGTGGTCACCGGGGGTAACCGGCCCAACACACACGTGCACAGTCTAACCCGTCCACCGCCGTCCTCCGAGGCCTCACGTGGCCCCGTCTCTCCCTTTCCAGCCCGTCATTAGCACACTCCAAAACAGGCACAGTTCAAGGATGCAAACGAAGCCGAGTGTAGGCATGCATATTTATTTAGCGGGGGGGATTTAGCGCAAACCCCAGAGAGAGCTTCAATTTTTATATTAACCCCGAAGACACTGGCACGTAAACGGGGCCGTGTTGAAGGGAGTCGCTGCTCTCAGCATCACATGTTCGTGACCCCAATTACATGTTGATGTTTGTGTTCCAGTTGTTCTTCACCAGTGAGGTTGTTCGATGGCGTCGTTGAACATGGACAAAAATGCCATTTCAATTTTTTGGAGGGATGATGAGGAGAAAGGAATCTTGAATCTGTTTCTGCCTCCGACCCCTGAAATCCCGTTCCATTCTGATGAAGAGTTCATCAAACTACTTTTTTATTTTTGTTGAACTGACAAATGAATGAGATGTTTCTTTTTTTTTATGCCCTTTCAGGTAAACACACAAATACACAGTATGTTCTTCCCAGTGACAACAGAGCAAATAATTAGCTTTAGTCTTTCTGATGTCACAGATCTTAAACTTAGACAAGAACTGAAAGCAGTTTAAAAATCCAACCTCAGAGTTTGTTTCATTGATACTTTATTTCTGCACTGAATAATTTGGAAGTTGTCTCAAAAATACAGGCACATGAGGACATCATATTAGGGCTGGGTGATATGGCTTTAAATCAATATTGCTGTATAATCTAAAGCATGTGCGGTAACGATATATATTGCGATATAAAATGTATTCTTCTATTGAAAGCTACATTCCAATAATAAGTAAGGGGTCACAAAATAAGTTAACAGTTGTCACTAGTCATGTTAAGCTAAGATAAAAACACTCAATTGTTTTTTTATTTCTAAATATTATTTGAATCATGTAATAAATATTTTACAGTAATTTAAAAGCATATTTGAAAAAAATCGAGGATTTAAAAGATTTGTTTATTTTTAATGACCTCTCATGGCCCACCTGCAGTACCTCAACGGCCCACCAGGGGGCCGCGGCACACACTTTGGGAATCACTGGGCTAAAGTACTTGCGGCGTTGCCAGGTGTACGATAATTATCCTATTTGTGCGATAATTTTACGATCAATAATCCAAAAAAAGGCCAAATGTACGATAATTTGACTATTTAAAATTATTGCCGGCCGCAACTGTCTGCCGGAGAGTTTGTTTTTTTTACCCTGAAGGCATCTGTTCCCATGTGACGTATTTCCAGCCAACCTTGCTTTGCTGAGCGGGAGATACGAATGTTTGTCTCAGAACAACTAGCATCATAGGCTGAATGGGCTGAATGGTCAGCTTCGCCCGCTATTTAACACTAGAGTGATTAAATATGACTATAGCGCATCATTGGGCTTGTTATTTTCGTTATGACAGATGTACGATGATTTCCCTCAAAATACGATAATTTTGAGTCTCTGCTACGATAATCCTACATTTCCCACCTGGCAACGCTGCGGCTAGGTAACTCGTAGTGTCCTTCAAGTGTCTTTATCATGTTTTCTAAAGCCACTTTTTTTCCACCGTAACCTTACACAAAATTACATTAATGGCATTTGTAATATGAATCCACCTCTGATTCTTTTCATATTACGTGATCAACGTTCGTAGGTGCAGCTCAACTTGCACAATCGCGGTAGGCCGGTATTGTAAAAATCTCTACCGTTAGCTACATTGATATTGTTTCTACCGTATACCGTTTATACCGCCCACTGTTACATCATATGATGCAAAACGAAGTGATTTTGGTCATTTTTGTTTTCACGCCCGTAGCTCCTCATTTACGCTGTGACATCGTGCATTGAAAAGCGAGTTCTGGAGGAAGCTACGACGATCCATTAACTTCCTGTTTCAAGCACGATTCATGCGCCAGCTGTAAATAATAGAAAGTTTTACCTTGAGAACGGCACAGATGTGCAGCGGAGGAGACTTTTGTCGGATTTCATGGAAGTTGTTGAATTACAGAGCAGCATAATATGAACACAGCCGCCTGTTCGCAGAAAGCTCCTCAGCAGGAGAGCAAGTTTAATTTTAGCCTGCCATCAGATCGCTTACAGAATTAACATTAATTATCAGCGTCTGACATGCCTGCCATTTTCACATTAACTGTTGGAGGCCGCGGTCGGAGTCTGGTAAAACCGGAGGTGTGCGTGCCGCTCATTGTTCGTGATAAATGACGTTAGTGTCTGTTGACTGCTGTCGTTTGCTTTGTTTCTGCTTTCAGTTGTCTTTTCTATATTTTCTAACCCTGTAATTAGAGCTTACAGGTGTAAATGCTGCTGTCAAAGTCGTCCGTGCGTCTTTGGCTTCTCTTCAGATGCTGTTGCTATAGTGACACCTTACATTCACTTCTGTGAGACATGAAAAGAAGCAAAAGTTCATGACACTTTGCAGCCGCAGGCAGCGACGGTAACGACTCCTTCGTACGAGGTGTGTGTGTGATCGAGAGGGCGGTTGGTGTTTGGTAAATGGTGGAGGAGACGGGAAACAGAAAACATGATAACCGGTGGTCTTTGATGACCAGCCTCAGCTGTGTCGGGTCCAGATATAACAATCATCTGTTCCTGAGTGACTGAGCAGGTTCAGCTTCTCTTAAGTGATGAATCTTTGTTTGATGACGGAGGGAAGAAGCGGCAGGCGACGCTCACTGACGATCAGAAATGAGGAAAGGACTTGAACGGGCCGGACGAGCTGAAAGGTTTTAGTGTGAGCGCTACTGAACATCAGCATGCAGGTTTTTTATTTAATACACCTTTACAAAAAAACGCAGGACAATGTTGATGTAGCGTTTCGGTGCCTCGCCATCAATCATCGGCGAGATAAAAGCAACAGACCGTGAAACAAGGGACACTGTTGTGAGCAAAATGATTTATAAAGATTTTGTTGTTTCACAAAATGAGTGGAGACCAGTGAAGGATGGAGAGTTGGAGTGAAACTGAAGGCAGGGCTGGTTTCTCTGGTAGAAGATCTTCATAATGTATTTATAACAGGCAGGACAGTCCTGACTGGGGTTGTTTATTAAAAGTAGAGCACTGATTTGCTCTACTGGGAGATCAGTGGTCCAGTTCCTGCCCTGACAGGCCCTCCCATCACTCCCAGGGGTCATTGGACTCTTTTCATACTCTACGTTGTTATCTGGTTTTGGTCATGTTTTCAAGGTGTAAATGTTTGTGAAACCATCTGATTAGGGGAGTCAAAGCTACATTGTAGGTGTTAAATGTTGGCAGATGTTTTCTTTTACTCCTACTTCCAACTTTCTCTTCTGTTTAAATGTGCACTCTGTTGTCCCTAAACCTCGAGATGCAGGTGGGTCGCTGAATCACGACCCGGTCGACTGCATACGCCTGGATTCATGTGACCAAAACCAGAGAAACACTTGACAATGGACAAAATAAAAACCCAAAGACCCACAGCAGTGATGGGAGGGAGGCTGATATGGCTTCAGCTGACTTCTACCAGTTTGAACTGGTCAGTTTGAACTGTGAAAGCCCTCTGGATGAGACTCAAGCCTTTTTGAATTAATGTGAACGGATCTTTTTCCACAGTCCACAGCTTTGTTTTGAATTATTTTAACTAAGGTTGCTTCAATACTGTTCATTGTCCTTTTACAATCGAGTTGTGGGAAGATAATTCATCAACGTGCCATTTCCTGTTATCCTTCACATGAGTTTGATGAGGTTTATCTTCTACTTGCTACCTTCCCCCACAGCAATTACCTAAAGGCCAAATTTATTGCAAATTATTCATATAATTGATTATAATCTACTTAATTGATCAGATGCCTTATCCTTAAATTTGATACCAGATTGGTTTCCTGCGACTCATTAATAGCTGCATGGAGATGAGATATTAGTGACTTTAGTGAGACACGTTATCCATGCATGATGATGCTGTCCTGATAAAATGAACATTGTCAAACTTTAAGTATCCTCAGATTTGCAATTGAATTCGCGGGGCAACAGTTCTCTTTAACTATAATTTAAATCGCCACATTCGTATCAGCATTACACATGTTGACGTTTTCGTTAGTTCTGGTGCACCGTCGCCACCTGCAGGTTGCTGGTGAGAGCGCCGACGTGCTGCAGATGTTCGGCCCGCGAGATGGTGAACAGTCGGGTGTGCAGATTATCAAAGCATTGAGTGATGCAAGCTTGGTGAGCACGTGCACGTGCACTTGCACGTTCAGGAGTATCAACAGAGAGTTGCGTAGGGTATCACTGCTCCCTAAGCCTCAAAGTTTGTCCGAAAGGCCCTTCGCTGGCACGGCTGGTGAGCAGGTGAAGCGTGAGCCGTCCGATGCCGAGGTGACGTCAGCGAGGAGCTGCGCCTCACAGCCCAAGGTGACTTTAAGGCCGCGAGCTGAGGCAGAAGTAGAGCGCACGACTGATTTTCTACTCCACTGACAACCCACCCAACATTGATGCTCTGCTGCTCATTAAGTGTGGTTAAACGAACTGCCGCGGGCGACGGAGAGCATGTGAGGTGGGGAAGGACTGAGGGGGCATCGAGACTTTTATTATTCTTGCTTTATGCATTAAAAAGACTTATTTTCCCACTTTTTTTTATGTGTAACTACTTAGAATCTTGAGACAAACTCAAATCTGAGTTTAGTTGGTTAGCTGTTTCTGAGGGATTTCAAGTCACTTGAACTTCTAGGCCGGTATTGATGAGACTGAATACCTTCAACTGAACCAGTTATCTGGCTGATGATGATGATGATGATGATGATGATGATGATGATGGTGGGGTTACCTTGCTGCTCAGGCTGCTAACAACCGACACGAGCAGATTTAATTATCTTCTAATCTAATATGCTCCTGCCAGTCACACATGTTGCTCTTGATCAGTGTGTATACATACGTGCTGGTTTCTGTTGCTCTCTGCTGCTGCTACATCGTATCCAGCTCTCCAGTGTTTGTTTTTTTTTTTTTTCCTTCCTGTTTCCAGTTTTCGCTATAGACTTTCACTGGAAACGTTATTTTGTCCCTGAAATATTCTTTTGGACTGTAATCGAATTCCTCATGTCTGCCCGGTCCCTGTGGGGCTTTACCCTCCGTGACTGATTTGTGCTTTTGAACAGACCTTCCTTGTTGGATTTGACCTGGTTGTGTAAAGGGGATATCACAGGTATGGATATTCATAGGTTAGATGGACGTTCTGGTGTCAGGAGCTTATTAGTATTCATCTACCGGTTGCATCAGTCATATAATTGCCAGCTCTTCAGACCAGCCTTTAACACGTGCCATAACTAGTAAATCCTGTTGCTGTACAGTTCATCATGTCTGCAGGTATAATACTCACATCTCAGCTGCATCTGTTGTGGTGCTCGCTATTCAAAGTCAGCAGAGTTTTTTTTTTTTTTTTTCTTTAACCTTTAGTCCTCATGTATTTTTACACATTTTGAGTCGTATTTCCAGCCACCTGGCACATCCAAGTCCAATATTTCCTCCCTGCGTGTGCTCTCTGCTGAATACTGATAGCATTATCTGCCCCTTTAGCTGCTATATCCTGCTTTATTTGCAGGCTGCCTGCTGCTGAAAGTGACACTGCGAGAGGGTTGAACCGTAAGGGTGGGACAGCTCCACAATGAGCTGAGACTCGCCGAAAGAAAGTAATCATCTGGAGGTTCATCAGCATGCTCAACCCCTTTCACATTGTTGCATCGCCATTTGATTAATTGTTGCAATTAAAAATCCATTATCCATGTTTTAACCGGCGGTTCTCCATGTTCTGCTCAGAACAGGTACTTCCCAGTTTCTTGAAGTGAGATGATGACTGGGAAATGTTTAACCGGATGTCACTTTCAGTACGCTCTAAACCACATGTGTCAAACACAAGGCCCGTGGGCCAAATGTGGCCCGCCACGTCATTGTATGTGGCCCTCAAGAGCTAGTGCATTATTGGCTTAAATTTTAAACCAATATTTTAAGACTTAAAATAAGCTTACAAAACACACCGCTTTAAAGCGCATATTGACAGTAAACTACATCTCCCATCATGCATTTCGTCGTTACCCACAACGATAACGGTAGCTATGAGCAAGACAATTTTTCAGAACATGTCCAAGAAAAGAAAAATTGATGCACAAAGAAGGCAGTTTCATGAATGATGAGAAAACAATTACAAGTTTGTATATAAAGATGAAATAACAGTTTGTCTTTTGTGTTATGAAACGGTGTTAGTCGTGAAAGAGTTTAATCTATGTTGGCATTTTGACAGCAAACACGGAGCTAAGTGTTTTAGCCTACAAGAAAAACAAAGTATCGCAAGGTAATGGATACTCTTACAACCACAAACCCTCAGTTTAACATAATAATGACTTAAATATTTGAAACTTGAATACATAATAAATACAGAAACAGTTATTTAACATTATAATAAGGTGTAGTTTAATTTATTTTGATTTATATTGCGTTTTGTTACACTCATGCTGTTAATCTGGCCCTTCGAGGGCCACCGTGATGCTGATGTGGCCCTCAGTGAAAATCAGTCTGACCCCCCCGATCTAAACGGTTGAAATGTTGATGAGCTGAAGCTACAAAAACGAGGCCTGTTTTAAAGCTTGTTCAACACATGCAGCCATAAATCATTTATAGCTTTGTGAGAACAATTTGGGATTCATGACTAATTGAAGCAGCATTTAAGCATTACTGCTTAATGTTCAATAAATTATTTAGAAATGAGTGAGAAAGTCGTAATGAGGTTTTAATTACAATTTTAGTTCAGCTTTCAGAGGTGTGGTTGACGGACTTTTAAATTCTTGGGGTTAGGGTCCGTATCTGTTTGACCTCCAGGTTGAAGAAGGAAACATGTAAGGCAGCAGGACTTCTTAAAGACGTTCTTACGTACTTCCAGATGGTGTTTATGGTCTGCTTACACTCTGCACACAGTAAAGGAACAAAACATAAAATTGACAGCTGCTAGATAAATTTTGACAACCTGTGAGATAAAAAGCCAGTGAATAAAATGGTAACTGCCAGCTGTCCCTGACCGTACATCCCCGCCTCATCCTCTCGCCTGGTTTCTGGGCCCGGCCTGCACACGTGACCCGGCCCGTCCAGACGTATCAGCCTTCGGTCCCGTCGCAGCCAGAACCTGCTGTCGAGTCTGAGGCTGTGTGGCACCGGGAGAGCGAAGGAGACTGACATCTGCCCTGAACTCCCAGTGAACCTTGCACTCCCCTCCTGACATTTTTACACGAACCTCCCCGCCAACACACACACGTTCGTGCACACGCTCTCACATTTTTTGCACTCAATTGCCTCCTCGCAGCTCCAAATGAATCACATCATTGCACACTGTTTCAGCCCCTGCAGACTCGCTCGCGCACAAGTTTTCAGCCGTTTTCTTTTTTTTTTTTTTTTCTCAGCAGATCTTGATGTGAGAGCGGTAAGACTTCTAATCGGTCCTGGTGGTCGACTGCGCGCCGAGTTTGAGCGTCATTTAGCCCGATCGGTAGTGACAGTCTGCTCCTGCGGCACCGTCGCCCTCCTGATGTGGAGGTCAGGACGGGACAGGTGTCTGTCAGCGGCGGTCGGTTACAAACAGGAGGCAAAGATGACGCTATAAACACCGGAAAACAAATCAGCTTATGCATGAGAAATCCATATTTACGCGCAGAGGTCAGCGCAGAAACTCAAGGAGACGAGCCCCCCCCCCCCCCCCCCCCCTTCAGCATCATAACCACTCTGATCAGTTCATCTCATATGACTTGCATGATGGCTCCACAACGGCCTTGATTGTTGATGATCATTGCCAGTGATTCATTTATCGGCTGCAGCTTACACTCTGAATGTGCAATTTAAAGCGCATCAGTGATGGTGTTCGGAGAATACAAGAGCCACTGATGCCGGATGGTCTCTGAAAGAAGCTATGAAGACTTTTCAGAGAGAGCATTGGGACAGCGAGAGGTCAGGTTGATCATTTAATGTTGAATTCACCCAATCTGGAAAAGAAAAACTGAAACTGAAAATAAAACTGGATTGATCCACAAGGAGTTCCAGAAATGATGGTTCCACAGACTTAAAAGCAGAATTTTAAAAAAGAGGGGGGGAAGGGGGGTAACGGACCTATCAAGTGTTGGTCTGGTTTGAAATAGCCATAATATCTGTTACAAATATTCATATGAGTTCACAAGAATCTCATTGCAGCGTTGGATTTTGGACCAGAAATGGGTTTAGGGATTCTTCCTTTGTAGTTTTTAAAATATATCCACGTTTTCCATAGGCTATCCCACACCAGAGCTATGTTAACATGAAACAGTCGCAGCATTGTATTAATATAATTAATAAAGTGATGTTAACATCACTAGCCTCACCTTATACCTAACAAAATAAATATCCAGGGCCATATATATTTGTAGACAACAAGGCAGGCTTGTAGCTGGCTAGCGAGCTCTGGTCCATAGTGGAGAAGTCATAGACCCTATGGACCAGAGCTAATGCTAATGCTAACAGAGAACTCATCACCCTCCTTGTCGCTAAATGATATTATTGCTTTTACTTAACGGCGGTTAAATCAATCATCTAATAAACAAAGTAAACTTACCGTGGAGCAAGTGTAGATGTGTTTTGTAACTTTCCCTACATTCAGCTGTGGATGGAACAACTTAAACTACAGCTGCATTTTTCCAGTGTTTGTTTCGGCTTGGGAAAGAGAATAAAAATGTCTTCAAATGTTCTGGACGCCTCGAGTCACTGTTGCAGGTCCCCAGCAGCAATATTTTACCACGGCGTTATTTTATTTTATTTAGCCTTTATTTTACCAGGTTAGTCCCATTGAGATCAAAGATCTCTTTTCCAAAGGAGACCTGGCCAAGAGGGCAGCAGCACAGTTACATTAAAACAACAAACAACACATAAAATCTACAACATTAAAACTTGCTCACATAAAACATGTGCACACAGATAAGGTAGACTGCAATGATCTCACTAGAGCTTTAAACTCATTCAGTGTAACAAGGGCTTTAAGTTGAAGTTCAGATTGTATTTTATTCCAAGCGGTAGGTGCTGAAAACCTAAATGATTTCTTGCCCAGTTCAGTTTGTACTTTGGGGACAACAAATTGCAGAGTGTCCATAGATCGGAGATTGTGACTTCCTTCTTTCCTTGCTAAAAGACAAGACAAATAGGATGGAGTGATACCCAGAATGGTTTTGTAAATGAACACATACCAATGACTAAGGCGTCGAGCACGTAAAGACGTCCAGTTAACCTTAGAATAGAGTACACAATGGTGAGTAAGGGACTGCAGTTCGTAATGAATCTCAGTGCCCCATGGTACACGCTATCTAACATACGGAAACAATGAGCAGAAGCATTCATATACAAAACATCTCCATAATAAATAACAGGCAAAAAAGTTTCCACCAATTTCTGTTTCACATGAAAAGAGAAGCAAGACTTGTTCCTATAGTAAAATCCTAATAAAAGTTTCAGTTTTTTTACAACATACTGAATGTGCTCCTTAAAAGACAAGTGGTCGTCAATTAAAAATCCAAAATATTTAAAAGTAGATACCAATTCAATACTTTGACCATTTCCTGTTAAAATTTTCACAGACAGTGCTGATCTAGCAGTTTTTGAAGTGGTAAAGAACATACATTTTGTTTTGTCTGCATTTAAAACAAGTTGCAGATGACAAAGTTGTTCTTGTACTCTATCAAATGCAAGTTGTAAATACTGAAAGGCCTCAGCAGGAGTGGGTGCTGTGCAGTATATAACAGTGTCAACAGCATAGAAATGAAAATTTGAGTTTGGAATATTCTGTCCAAGATCATTTATGTAAATAGTGAATAATAATGGGCCCAGCACAGAACCTTGAGGGACGCCCAATACCTCAGAGGAGGAACCCTCTATCTGAACAGCCTGGGTTCTGTTTGTGAGATAATTTGCAAACCATCCAACTGCTTGCTGAGAAAAACCAATAGCTAAAAGATGTTTGATTAAAGTAATATAATCTACAGTATCAAATGCCTTATTATTCTAGTGTGATATAAATACTGATGATACGCATCGGAGAAATAGCAAATTAACATAGTCCTTAATAGAGAAGCAGCGAGAATGTCTGACCTAGCAACAGTAACTATTGACTGAAAGGTCAATTGTAGTTTTAGAAGACATTTCAGGACGATGAATCATGAAACTGAAGAACTAAATAAAACCTGCTGTTGTTGCTTTGCAAAAAAAAAAAAAAAGGCACATGGCAGATTTATTTCTGATGATGCAGTTTAAAGGCCATCAGATCTCTGAGTCGGTCAAAACTGTCGGATTGGAAAAGTGACGCGTCAGTTTCACCCACCAGCTTTTATACAACTGAATGAGAATAAATGTTAAAAATATGCAGAAAGATCACAGTTAAATTAATGTGTTAAAATGACTAATCATCAGGACCAGTGGAGCTGTGAGTTGAGGGAAAATTAGATGGTCTTTCAGAGGTTTTATGGATATATTAGTTATCAATGATGTAACCTCAGTTTGGATCTGCTCGTCGTACTTGTCATACCTACTTTGTGGGGTCACTTTAGCTTTTTCCTGGAGAGTACCCCCGGTGGATTACGGTACGTGCAAACCATTTTTAGTCGTGCTAAGTGGGTCGTGCTAAGATCCACGATTCAAAACAACTGAGATGACTGCAGAAAACTCAGTTTCTGTCTGAATGCTGCTCTCATTTGCAGCAAAATAGGCTAAAACAACCTTTTAATCGAAGCAGATTTCCTATGTTCTCATAAGAGTCGTAGACTCGTTTGTTTTAGTATCTGTAGGATGCATCGGAGTGAAGTTGTTTGAGGCTTTGGCGGATTATACTTGTTAATGAGAAATTGTGTCTTTGTGCTTTTGGTTTGATGCTGGAGCTAAAGAATAAAAAAAAAGACAAAATGCAATTAAGCCTTATAGCTTGATTTAAGGCAGGTATGATTCGAGAGAACACAGTAATAAGCCCGAAGCCGTCCGTCTTTGATGTCGGTGTGATACCATATGGTGCCGGGCAGCAGTCTGACCCCCTCTTTGCATTTGAGATGAATCGGCACATCTCCCCTGCTTTCCTCGCACACATCCTCAGCCGCGGCTTAGATGCCGCTCGGCGTTAATGAAGACAAATCATCCAGCGAAATCGATCGATGAGCCACTGTACCCGCAGTCCCCGAGGGTGCGAGAGAAGACGCTCACCGAGATAACTTTTGAGCATTACACGCTCGGCTGCATGCAAACGCAGCGCAGATGGAGGTCAGACGCTGGTAAAGTTTGACAAACTCCCCCGGATTCATTAAACTTACAGGCGGAAGTGCATCACAGATTTGTGTTGGACTCTTTCAAGAGCTCTTCCTCCTCAGATGCTGCTGGCAGGAGAGATGAGGCATAAATGTCAGAACAAAGTGGGATCAGACTGCAGAAATCACTACCGTCATAAATGTGCATCATTGGAAAAGAGCTTTTTTGAGAAATATTTTCATTTCTTTTTGGCATCTCTCACAAGGCATGTACCGCAATTTACATAATCCCCTTAGTTTTTAGAGAATATGTATAGCCGTCTAAATAGAACAGAAAAAGGCTGACGAGCTGCCAGCTCTGCAACAGTCGGAGCATAGAAGGTGAGCTACTTCAATGTTTTCGTCTTAAAGGCATTATTTTTGCCAAAATCCAATTTCATCCTGCAAAGGAAACTGAAGATTGATTTCTCTCTCTGGCTTGTTTTAGTCATTTCCCATCTTTTCTGTCAAGATAGATGATGTGTTCTCCCCTGCACACCGACTGAATCAGATATTTTGCTATATTTGTTTTTGAAATAACATATTCTGCTCCACACGTACAAGCAATCAAACAAAGGGTTGTGGGAGGTGCGTGCCCTGGTGACTCCGCATCCCTGTTTTAAACTCAGTGATTCAGTTCAGTGTCACCCTATTTCTCTTAGCGTTAACCGTATCATAAATGAAACCTATAGTGGAAAAATATATTTCTTTCTGTGCGTCGCCGTCACAGCAACAACAAATCCTCACAGACACTCGGGTCGGCTCGCCAACAGGTGTTGAGGTTTCTGCTCTCAGCATTGAGCTTCTCTGTCCTCTAAAGAAGGGATTTGTTGTCTTCTTCTGGTGTCCATACAGAACCCTGAAAAAAACTTTAGGCTCATTGAAACTTTTGCCTCAAAACTTGAGCAATATTTTAAAATGTTGATAATATTCACTGCTCCAGAGTCTTGCTCCTGACATCACTCTACCAGTGACTAGTGCTGGGCGATATGGAAAAAATCATATGTCACGATATGGACTATTTTATATCATGATAACGATATATATCATGATATACCATAATAAAGTATGTTTTCAGTTATTCTCTGAAAAGTTTGACAAAAATCTCATTGCTTACTTTTCAACTTTATTTTGAAAGGACATTTAGCTGAACTGTCACAAACAAACATTTTAGTGCAGCAAAAACAGGTAGGTACAGAGGTACAGTAGCTTTCACATATTTTTTTAAAGTGCACAACAGTTTTGAAGGAAAAACACATTTTGCACTGAAGTTCAGCTATAAAAGATAAATACAAATTATTTTTTAACTTTCTGAAATCTATAACCTTGTAGTGCAAAGTTTGCAAACCAATATAAAGTGTCTAAAGTAAACATCAGGGTTGAAGAGAACTCTGTTTAAGGCATTAACCATGAATAAAAGTGCAAACATAAAAGGCTACTTTGTAGAAGTAGATATGATTCTATCAAATTTATCATTGCAGGTTATTTAATTACATATTTGCTGTAATAATTGATAAAATTAGGTTAGAAACGATAGAAGAGAAATGGCACGATACACACTTATATATCGTCCCCACGATATGTATCGTCATATTGCTCAGCACTACATGTGACTGATTTCACCTGGAAAAAGTCCTGGATGTCTTTCATGAATCTCGGACTGCGCTTGGCCGTCTCAACCCTTTGCAAGTCATACCAGTTTATGAAATCTGGGCCACAGCTGGCTCGTACCGCACGTGTAAGGACCCAAGTTCTGTCCAGTTCATGAGCTTTAGGGCACGTCTGACCCACATAGAACTGGCCGTGTTTGTAACTGAGCCATCAGTGCTAAAAGTAGCCCAGATTCAGCCCAGATGTGTATATCTGGATGTTTAACCTTCTACCTTCAAGAGAGTCGTTTCCTACAGAAAAACACATTTGACTTCTGTTACGGCAAAAAATGTAGAAGACTATTTTGTGTAAAATTATGGTTTTGGTGAGTCAGGTTAAAACAGTTAAATAAGACATAGCTGCGACTGAGCCACAAATAAAATTTAATTCCCTTTGTACAAAGGAAAGTTCATTACTCACTAATGAGGCAGCTGATGACCACGAGACACTGATGATGTCCCACATACCAAAGGTAGAATCAGGAATAGATGACACTCCATATATTCAGGATATAAAAGGATAAAAGGTCTTGCTGACCTCGTGGCCTTCAAGGGACACTTTGCTATAACATCTCTGCTTTGTACATCATGTGAACTGTGTTTTAAAAAGAAAAAAAATGTTTCTTTTGCAGCTTTGCAAAATATTCTTTTTTATTTTAATGCTTTGGTTTAAGTTTTTGCGAAAACGACTCAGTAGTTGATATTTTTTTTACGAAATTCCAATTCGCACATCTTACTGGGTAACAGAAACGCACCTAATGACTTGCAAATCCATCTTTTGTCTACAAACAGTCCAAATATACAGAATGGAGTGTCTGCAGTGTTTGTCAAGCTGAAAGTCATGAAGTTTAGGATTTCTCTTTTTTAATAGGGTTGGTCTTTGGCAGATTTACTCTCGTAGGTGAATCCTGCTAGTTCGCAATAATTAATAAGTTCTTCCAAGTTGCATTTTAATTGGCTAGTAAGTAAACGGTTCTTACGCTGTTAGAAAAAGTATATTAGGTTGTCTTTGGTCTCAAGACAAGTGCCACGGCTGTCAGCAAACTGCTCACGTTAGATATTTGCACAGAGTTCATTAGTTTTGAAGAAAATAGAAACTGGGAATATAATTGTTCAGTTACTTGTTACTTATTCGCAGCAAAGTGTTTAAACGTGTAATCCAATACTTTCAAAACAAGTATTGATTTTCTACCTTTTGTCTTTTTTTCCATTATCTTATTTGTCATAAGAAATAAATTGGAGTGGATCCACTGTAAAATAATGGGAAAAATAGTGGAATCCCTGCTGCCAGATTATTTGACTTCAGACAAAGAAAAGATGGCGAGCATCGACTGCCGCCATGTTGGTTGTTTTTGGAGCCAAAAGTGAGACCAGGTTTGGTGTAATGTGTCCCTAAATCCTTTCTGAGCGCAGACAATGTGTGGAGTTTTCAAAATTTAATCTGGACTTGTTAAATTATAGCTTCTGTCATCATCACTGATTTGTCGCTGTGGTGATTTCACAACTTATCAGGATAATTAACTATCTAAACTGTGCTGTCTTCAGTCTGATCTGATGCAAGGTAGTTGTTCATCTGGAAAGTCCAATTAAATATTTGATAACAGTAAATACAGTTAAAAAAACAAACAAACAAAAAAAACCAATTGACCTTATTGATTTATCCACTAAAAGTAATGAAACAGGCCTTTGGTGCCTGGCAGGTGTTTACCTCAGGCACCGTTTGTAGGCTCCACAAAATCAAATTAGTCGTAAATGCTTCCCGTGGGGGTAACTGGTTAAAAGCTTACTGCTGCATCATTGACCTCCCAGTTGTGAGCGTGCTCCCTCTGCGGTTTCTCCTGACGCTTCATCTCTGCGCCCAGTTGGTGGTGGTGGCGGCTGGGGGGGGGTTTCACACCTGCTAAACACGACTCTTTCAAGTCGATGCTCCGCTGACAGTCACGCAAACGTAAGACCGTGCAGTTAAATCAAAGCTGTTGCGAGAAAAAATAAGGAGCTCTGGGAGTTTCTCTGTTATTAACTCGTACTAATAAATTCAATAATTAAATGTGTGTGACAGATTGGAAGCATCTCTCATCTCCACCTGAATGTTTCACTGGCGATGAAATTGACTTATTAAAGGCAATTAGTTGGATCGGAAGCAGTGCTTTTTGCTCTGACAAAAGAGCATTTGAACAAATGTTTCAAGCGCTCCTCATTTTCCTGGAGTGCTTCCTTTAACATTGTAAAGTATCTGCAAACACCACAGAATCCTTACAGAATATGACGATGATTCCTGTTGAAAGCAGTAATTCCACCTCATCTTCCGTATTGATTTTGCGTGTGAAGTATCAGGAAAGATGCTTCACACTGAGGTGGATGTGAAGCGTCTGCGGCTTTCTCCTCCTCAGACGAAGCACGTTGATGCCGGTGTGGGAGGGAAACGGAGCTGGACCTGCAAATGAACCGGCCTCTTGCTCAAACTATTTCAATACAGCTTCTTATCCAGGAGTTTTCCAGCTGCCGTCTTTAAACTGTAACATTTTTAAGATAAAAAGCCCCAAAGCATCCCCTGTGTATAAAAAGGTAAAACCTCAGGACAAAGACAACTCGCATTTAAGTGATATTTAAATGTCATTTCACTCTGAAGTGTGATCAAAGCAAGATGTTTTGGTAGGATATGGCTCGTTTTCACAAGTGGTAAGCCAACCAGCCATCTTTTCAGTTAAAAGAATCCGCCTGTGTCCTCTAGATTTTAATTTGACTTTCCAGAAGACGTCATGGTCGTCAAGAAACTGTCTCTGGACACCACTGGACAGGAATACAACCAATATAAGAAACTGAAACAGGTAGAGTAGTATGGACAAACAATGTCCCCAACCCCATTGTGACCGCTTCGGTATATTCTGCACTGGTGGAAATGCCTCTGCAGTGGTGTGAAAAAAAAAATAGATTTGGCAATATATTGCGATTTTTGTCCGCCCAATATAATATCGATTTTTCAGCTCCTAATATTGATTTTTTTTTTTTTTAGGAAAATTCATGTATTAGATGCATTGTGAATACTTAAATGTGCAAAAACACTAATAATACACACACACGTTGTTTTGAAGCAAATAGTTTTGACTCAATTTGTCCTCTGAATGATCAATATAATCTGATGAACATATACAGCAACTTGATTTTTCATCTCTACTTTTAATTTTGATATCAACGGGGTAGAATATCGCAATATATCGTAAAATCGCGATATTGTGATGTCATATCGTGACCCAAGTATCATGATACATATCATATTGCGAGGTCCTCACCCCTATGCCTGATGGAGACACAATTCACAAGAGAGAAGAGTACAGAATTGATACACTTAAATGCTTACATGGTGAAAATATAACTGAGTACAGATTACAGTGGAACTGCAAAGAAAATCATATGCATACATGTCTGACCATGAAATCAAATAATCCTCTGACATTCTCTGATGGGAATCAAAATGTTGTTTTATCTCTGCCTTGTGGTATTTTAGGGCTTAAATCGTGCATAAACTGACAAATCCCCTGTTTATCATACAAGAAATCCAAGAAAACGGCTGACTGCATATAATTTTTAACTGTAGAATGATCACATGAAAAAAAAAACATGTTTCTGACTTTATACGTTCAACAAATTCTGATTTGAATGAGGAAATCATCCTAAAGTGTGAATCATAGTGTCAGAAGTGGTGACGGTCTGTGCTCGGTGCAGAGTCTCCGTGGAGATCACCCTGCAATGGCAGATTCTGCAAATCTCACAATCTTACCTTTGATCATATAACCCACAGCCACAGGTGGATGCTGCCCGAGTCCAACATCAAACACCACGCAGCCCTGTACTGGGGAAAAAATGTCCTTGTTGTAGCAGCTTTCAGCTTTTTCATTATATATTTTTCCCAGCAGTGAGGGGCAGAAAAACTCAAACACACCAACAGACTCCTTTTCTATTCTACTGGCTAACAAGTTCTAACAGATGTGTGTGTTCACAGGAATTGCAAGGTCTTCACACATCTCTGAAACCTTCTTAAATCAACAATGATCGCTGAAAAGACAGATAAGGTATTAAAGAAACTGAAACTGGACATCTAAGACATTACAATAACATGACATTCAGGCTGGGCCAGTAACATACTACAGATTTAAATACTTAAAGGACACCAACAAAAGTCTCCTTTTAGAGACAAGGTTTGAAGTAGTCCAAGATTTAGACCGGACACAAGTATACAAGGCTGATATTGTACCACAAGGTTGGAGTTGTTATGACATTTGAAAGCAAGGAATGTTGATTCAAGCAACACAAATTAATTTTTACAGTTTTTAGCTCAGTGTCCCCCACAGGGGTGGATGTTGGGCCACTTTGACAGCAATGTCCAAGATTTACTTTTTCTTGGGGTTTTGTCCATTGGCGACACTTTGAAGCGACAGTGAAGTTCCAAATATTAGGAATCGTTTCCTCAACTACTTGTATCCAACCACACGTGGAAGTCTGGCGTCAATTCAGCACCATGTATTTTGTGAATCAAAATTTGGAATCTGAGAACCAAACCCTGAATCAGAGATGGAAAACTCGGAATATGCAACCTAGAAATCAAATTCTGTCAACGAGAGCCTGATCATCACTGACTCTGTTCTTAGAATTGAAAACAAAAACAGAAAAAGCACAACTGACAAAGACTGTTGGAAAACAGAGATGGTTTTAGAACTGATGACCCGAAGTACCAATTGAGAAAGATGAGCGTGCTCTGGTTTACAGTACAGTGGTACCTCTACTTACGAACGTCTCTACATACGAAATTTTTTTTCGAAACGGTGTAAGGTCTCCCAGGTGCGGTTCAGCCTCTGACTGGCAGAGTCGGTCACCGGGACCAGCTCTCCACTTGACAACGGGAAAACATTGCCTCTTGTTATGAAAGAAATTTCAGGATACGAAACGCAAAAATACAGTAGCGCTGCTACTCGCAGCTCCCAGAATTTACCGAACGTAAACATACTTGTAGCTGCTTTGCCATTGGCTATCGCCTGGCATCTTCCTGGCATCTCTCTCTGAATCTCGAAATTTGTTGAAAAGAATCACCCATAAAAAGTGTTCACTAGTCGGGCTATCACTCACTATTTTGATGTTTGCCTTGAACATTTTTGAAGGATTGTTAAAAGCCGACAAAAGCAAACGTCCTTGAATCGGTTCTTTACAAAACGTCAGGCAAAAACCACTGCTGAGAGAGAAAAGGTGACGACGATAGCAGTTAAAAGGCAAATGAACATATTTATTCTTTACTTTTTTCTTTGTTTTTTATTATGTACAGCTCACACTTTATGTTTATTTGTGCAGTAATCTAATTGTAACATGTATTTGTTACATGTTTTGATGCATTTGATGACTTATAGATAAAATTATGTCCGAATTTTGGGGGGCTTGGAACGGATTAGAGTATTTACATGGAAAACGCTTCTCGACTTACGAAGTTTTCAGGTTACGAAACAACTTCCAGAACCAATTAATTTCGTAAGTAGAGGTACCACTGTATTTGGCTGAGAGATTCTGAGTTTTCCTTCTCTGACTCAGGGTTTTAGTTCTCAGATTTTGGATTGCTTCACAATATACATAATGCTACATTGACGCCATGTTCAAGACAAGGATAATTTTTCAACCAATAAATTTATTGTAGACACATAGACACTTCTTGTGATAATTTCTATATAAACCAATTATTCCAGTCATATAAAATCATGTTCAGAATATTGCAACCCAGAACCGATGACAATGGCAGCATTGATGGAATCAAAAGGGAATGGGTTTTTAGGGTTCATAGTGATTTATTTATTTATTTAATTATTTTTGGCCTAGGATGATGATAGCTATCAGCATTTTTTAGATCTCCAAGAGCTGCCCTTCTAGATGTTTGTGCTGAGTTGGGTCTGACTTTGGAGGGAGATATGGGAAGAACATTACCCGTTCCTTCACAAGTGCTGACACCACTGGGTTTCCTGAGTGATCGGCTGCATGCATCCGAACATGAATTTGTGTATGTTAATAGGAAGAATTTCCATTCCACAACCGAGCAAATATATGATGCATGAATGCACATAACTGATGTTGTGGGAAGGTGACCTGGATCAACCCAAGATTTGTATATCCTACGAATAGCATGGTGGGGTTGAGGCTCCGGTCTGGTGGGGGGCAGGATGAGCCGCCTTTGGTGAGCGATGTGTTTAAAATTAAAATCCACCTTTGAAGAGTGTATTAACCACCGGATGTCAGTATTACTTGCCTGTTAACATCCCTCACCAACTGATAGACTGCCTGAGATTGACGACATGGTTACTCTTGATTCTATTGGCGCAGCTTTAGAGCGATGGCGCTGTCTCGCCAGGATGGGTTCGGTTTGTTTAGGACACATCAGCAGGATTCCAATCATCAACTGTTTTCGTGCTCTTAGGAATATCTCTGTCAGGTATCAGAAAAACCTCTGTATTGTCTGTATTCAACTTGAGGAGATGTGGCATGTTTTTCGCTCATGTTCAAGTTGATTGTGAATGGATTCACCCGTATGCAAGGTTTAGTACATCTGAATCATTTTGTGCGTACGAAAAATTTCCATGCAAAAATTTAGACTGAAATCCATGCAAGTCTTAGTACACGAGTCCCCTAACCTCCTGGGTCCAACCTGGCAGTGGCCTTTAAACCAGCGGAGTGTTTCAGATCTTGACCAGCAGCCAGCTGTTCTGCCTCATGCACCTCCAGCTCTGTTTATCCACTTTAGCTCTCCACTCACATCTTCACGGATGAAATGTTGAGATCTGCCAAGTCATGCTTTCTTGCTTTAATAACAGGCATGAAAAATGCTGTGATGCCATTATTAAAATAAGAAAGCAGGATACTGCTGGGCTTAGCTCACATGTTTGTATGGAACAATAACTTCTCGTGCTTTAACAAGGGACCCTGTCATCAATGGAGCATCTCAGCAGTTTTTTTTTTAAATCCCATGAAAGGAAAAAAAAAAAAACTGTCTGAAAATCAATTCCCAGTCAACATCCATCCATACTTCTTAAAAGAGACCCAGACCTCCTTCTCTCCAGCCACCTCCTCTAGTTCCTCTGGAGGAACCCCGAGGTCCTACTCAGATTTTGTTTTCTGTGTGATTTTAGGTCTGGTGTGTTAATACAGTATGCCAAAATGGAAAAAATAAGGCCAAACATGGCAAGATAAACCATTTTTAAAGTGAAATGTAAGGATAAAATAAAAAGTAGTCAAAATGGCCAGTTATACTCTAGACCTCAAAACATTAAGCCACTTTGTAACTAATTTGGTGATATGTTTAGGGTCCCCCTCCATCTGAAGGCCCATTTACACCCAAGCTTTAACTTCCTGGCTGATATCTGGAGATGTTGCTTCAATATTTCTACATGATGTTCTTTCCTCATGAGGCCGTCTATTCTGTGACGTTCATCAGTCTCAAGTGCAGCAAAACACCCCCACAACATGATGCTGCCACCCCCGTACTTCACAGTTGGGATGGTGTTCTCAGTCTCCAAGCTTCCTCCCTTTTTCCTCTAAATGGAACAAGGGTCATTATTGCTAAAAGGTTCAATTTTAGTTTAATCAGATTACAAGGCATGTCTCCAGAAATTAAGTTCTTTGTTTCTTTGTTACACATTTTGTAGCAAAGCACGTTAATCTCTGGAACACAGAACCGTCTCCTTCCTGAGTGGTAGGATGGGTGTTCATGGTTGTGTATGATTTGAACAGATGAACGTGGCTCCTTCAGGCATCTGGAAATTGAACCAAAGGATGAACCAGACTGATGCAGGTCCACAGGTGTTTTCCTGACATCTTGGCTGATTTCTTTTGATTTTCCTATGATGTCACACAAGGAAGTAGTGTGTTTGAGGTGCACCTTAAAATACATCCTCAGGTGTTCCTCAAATCTATTTAATGGAGCCTATCAGCCTAACTTCTTAAACTTTCCCTTCACAACTTCCTTACACATATTTTCCAGCACTCGAGGATCTCTCTCCTCCTGCACACCGTCCGACCGCTGAGGAGATTCCCATTTATTAAATATAGCTGACACAGCTGGCATTAAAGTCGGTAAAAATCCCACTTATGATGGAAAATTGGCAGCTGTAGTAGAGGAAGAGGGATGTGTGATTAGGTTGACTTAGTGTGTGTGTGACTGAATGGTCCTCTGTGAAGGATTGATTCAGATGGAGTATGAGTGAATAATGATGAAAGGAATATATCCTTGACGGCATGTGGCTTTCTAATACTGTATATTATGGACTCATTTGCAATGAAGCTGTCTCTTGTACTTTAACTTTAGAAGCGTAAGTCATTCTCTGTTTGCTGATGAATAGAAATCATCAACTGTGAAGTCAAAATTATTAACAGTAATGAATTGATCATCATTGAACGTAATGTCTTCTATAAAAGTGACAGTTTGACCAAGAATTAGCAGGTCAAATTGGTTTCCACTTAGGATTTAATGGGGATTCCTACTGATAGAAAAATAGTCATTCAGTGTCAGCAACAAGCTGAGAAATATTTTTCGTGGCCATTCGTGTCTTGCACGGTTGTTGAGCTGTATTTTGTTCTGCTCCCAGTCACAGCAATGTGATTTACGGGATTATGAGCGCCGGGGCTCCTGATTCAGTGGATGACAAACGTTAGCATTGTGTTGCGTATTTATAAAAAAAAACATCATTGGCTAATATGGTGTGTCTACATGTCAGTAATACGATTCCTCAAACTGCATGTGTTAAAATAATATGAGCTTATAGAGCGTTTACGACTGTGGACGTATACAATTGTGCCTCTGGGAGCTAATGCCGCGGTCCACGATGGGCTTCACCAGGACCCTGCATGATTATGCTTTGACGAGTCCTGAAAGGATTGACCATGAGCTGTTTGAATTGTTTACAACAGCGGCGTTGCCAGTCTCATGTGGGGCTGTTCCCCGACTCGGCTGAAGGCACTTGTGGCCCGGAGCCGAGCGAGCTCTCAGCCAACGGCTCTGTGGGACGGCTGCTACGCAGTTGATCCAAGCTGCTCACAGAAAATAATCTTCCAGTAAATTATCCTGGTACTGGGATCTCCGGTCTCTAATGTTGTTGTTTAGGTGGTGACATGAAATGACTGCCACGGTTAGCATGGTGAAGCGAAGCTCCTTCCTTCATACTCAGATCCTTCCAGACCAACCACAGCAAGTCATGGTGGTCTGTTAGCACATCCGTCCAAGCACAGGGAACCATAATCTCTTCATGATATGACCATGTTGTGTAAAGTTTTCATTCACAGCCTGGAAGTTGATGTTCCATAGACTATGATTGTGAACACGTGATCTTTGTATTTATAATAAAGAAACGTGCAACATTGCATTCATAATCTGTTATGGTCATAACTATTTGAATCATATTAGGCAACGATACAAAATTAATGTTTATTATATGATTTTACTCATAAGAATGGATATATTTTTTCAAACTTTTTTTTTATTTATGCACAAGTTTAGATGAATATGTTCGAATGCTAACTTGTACATGCATATCATTTTGTCCTACTCCATACTCGGCCTATTAAAGATAGGCCTGGTTAAAGATTTCAAGACCCTCCATACTTGGATTTAGCTGATATTTTGTGGTATGCTACCAGTTTTTGAATACATGGGTTTTTATTTAAGGGTCTGTCTTGACGTACTGCCTTTAATGATGACAGGTCATGACGATGTCTGTATTTTTTTCCCCTACTTAGCAAGATTTTCTTGCACACTTTAACAAATTGAGCAGCTGAAGGCCTGAAACTTTGAGCACAAAATGTGTCATAATTGGATTCTAAATAGTTGGTCCATTTTACGGAAATGTTCTGTCATAATCGATCATTTCAGCAAAAAAATAAGACTCTGCTAGTGAGTAATGTGCCATGGTGGTTTTTAGCTTTTAACGCCAAAGAAGAGATTGAATTTCCTCTCAGTAATACTGAGCCTTGTAACTCAATAAATTACTCATTTCTCATACAAAGAGCTTCATTCTGTAACCGTCTTAAAGTGCTCAATGTTTCTATGCCATTTCATCGCAGGATTGGACTCAAAAGGCTTTGCACGTTTGGATGAGCGTTACAGCACAAACACCCCAGATCCATAATCACATACTTGGCAGACACGGGCTGTAATTTACTTAAACTGAGCCCCCTCATTTGCATACAAAGATGTCTGTCTTGCGTAGCTGCTCTAATGAAATTAGCATGTAGTGTAAAGGCCCTTGAAGAAGTCTTATTCCTACAGCAGCTACATGTTCATACTTAATGCTTTCTGTCAATGAACTCCTTGATGGCTGTCTGAGGCACATGGACTGAGTAATCACCCCCGCCTCCACTCCTCCTCAGCTTCTGCTTTTCTTTCACTCTGTCACTTTCAAATAGAGGTTCAGACTTTTCAGTCTCAAATCCGCCTTACCGCCCCCCCCCTAAAAAAAAAAAGAAATAAATAAAACTACTACCTTCTATTCTTCCACCACCAAATCACCATCCATCTCTGTTAAGTCGCATATTTCTTTCCTTTTCAAACCCCACAATCCACTTTCCCCTGAAAACCTTTCTTTTTCTGATTCCTCTGGCGTCGTCTGGATCAGCTGCTGCCTTCAGGGATCCTGAGTCATACTTAGCTACAGTTATCATGAACACACTGGCCCTATTATAAGGAGGAGTGAATTGCTTTCACAAATTCAACTCTGAAAGGCCGTGGCTTGCCCTTGGCTGATGTTAGCATTACCCGTAAATGTAAACCTAATCTCCTCCAGAGTCAAGAGAGTCTTAATGGCTGATACTCCTGTGTGTTTGTACGTGTTGCAAAAAAATGACAGAGGAGCCGGTATACGCTTAACTTGAAATGGTACTTTGTCTTGTGTTTGATTTATGTCTTTAAGTTAATCCTGAACCATCATTTACAAATACACAGTACAAATATACAGTATTTTGGCGTTTCTACTGTTATGTGCATTTCGATCAACTTTGATTCAACTTTCACAGGTTTTCACAAAAATTAGTAAAGGAACCCGTTTATGGCTTTGCTTCATGTGTAGTGTTCCTGGATGTCTGGGATCATAACTGATTAATTGTTGAATGGGATACCACTTCCTGTAATGGAAGAAAACTAAAAATCATAATTAATAAATCAGTCTCATCTGAAGTCGTGAATCCTTAAATCAGTGATTCCCAAAGTGTGGGCCGCGGCCCCCTGGTGGGCCGTCATGGGACTGCAGGTGGGCCGTGAGAGGTCATTAAAATTAAACAAATGTGTTTTAAATCCTCTATCTTTTTTAAATATGTTTTTAATTATTGTAAAATATTCATGACATGATTAAAAAAACATTAAGAAGTAATAAAACTAACCAATCAAGTGTTATTCTACTGTCATCTTAACTTAATATGACAAGTGTCACCTTATTTGTTGACCCCTTACATTAATATCAGATCATGGTTCCCTGTCCTGTAAATAATAAACATAAGTGGACTAAGAGTGCTTAAATGTAAAGTGAATAGATTATAATAAAAAAAATAACAGTGATAAACTTACTCCAAGAATGTAACAGTTCTCCAGAAGAACAAAGTAAACTTTAAACAGAAGTTATGAGATTGAAAAATCTCAAATGGAAATTTGGAACTAATCAATCAGAGAAAATTAGGCTAATCTGAAGTAATCTCTCTCTGTATTTGCGACACCAACTCAATATCATATAGGTGAAAACCATGGTTACGCCATGAGTGGGTTCTTGTTGAGCCAAGTTGCCTATCTTAGGTCCAGAGGCAGGACCAGGCCATTTATCTCCAGTCCTGTCTTCCCCTTCTCAAGAAAAAATCCATCTCTGTCTCCCTCCAAGTCCATAAAACTGGCCTTTTAAAACAACTTTTTGATGTCACGTGAACTGGCCAATCAGAGGTGAGGGTGTTTTAGTAGTTTCTCTGTCCACTTCTGAGTATTCATGAGTGGGTCAGTTGTCCTTATCAGAGAAAACATCACTCAAAGAAACAAAAAACAAACTAGCTAACAAATGACTCAATGACATTGTAAAGCAATAAAATCAACATTTTACAGTGAGATGGTCAATTTCATCTAATTAGATGTTGATTTACTCTCACTAATGAATTCCTGCATAAAACCGTAATGCAGATTTCATCACACTTATTAGAAAACATTAGACTAATGATGCCACATTATAAAACATTCAAAGTTTTATGAAACTTTGGTCCTAAAATTTAGAAATAGTGTCCTTTTGTGAAATGATGAGGTATGAAATGACATGGACTTTCTCTGGTTCAGAAAAAAGTAGAGGCATCAGATTTGGATCGATTTGATCCTGGTTAAAACAGAACGACAGTAAGGATATTAAAATGTTGATAAACTAAATTTATGTGACGTTAAAACTTTGATTAACCCTTTAACCCTTCAGAGTCTGAGAGGAATGCAGCTGCAGGGCTTTTTATGACCTGCAGCTCTGAGTCTTTATCAGACCGGTGTTGGACAACCAGTTCTGACCTTAGAGAGGGTCCGACACCTGTGACCTGTCCGGCAGCAGGTCACAGGTGTCGCACAGGTGTCGTACATTTGTCTTCCCTGCTTCCATCAAGCCGGCTTCTTAAAAATATTCCCTTAAGGTGGTAAAAGATCTCTGAAAGTTTTCCAGACCCCCAGGTTCACCGCATGTGTCTGGCTGATGCTTCATTTAAATCATGAAATCTTTAAGTTCTGCAGCGTTTATATGGCGGTCAGCTGGAGGATTCGTTTGTCGTGACACGTGCCACCCTGAACGTCTTAATGAGGGCGATGAGTCGAGGAGATAATGTGCCCGAAAGTCTGTTCAAATTCACGCTAGAACTGAAGAGAAACTCATCAGATGAGACCGATTCGACTGTGGTGTTAACCAAACAACTGACATGAGCTACAAACGACAAAATATCCAGTCGATATGTACGTTTTATTTTTTGTGTTTTTCTACCCGAGAGCCAAGAACATGTACGCTTCATTTTCCTGTGCTCTTTATTTAAGAGGAGCCTGCAGTAAAGTGGACATGAGTTAACAAAGATGATGAAATACAATCCGCCACTGATGTCTTGACTAATATTCCCAGAGTGCTTTTAGGGACACTGAACAGCTAACGACTGTGTAACCCTGCAGATAGAACGGTATCAGTTGAAATGTAGCATTTCCTTTTACTATATATAACTGAAATGTTTGCTTCAGACTGTAATTTCCACTACTGAGGTGGGATGGCTACAAACGAATGAGGAACCGCTGTTCTGGAAACAAAGATTGAATGATTGTTATTAATAACTGAGATCAGGATATTCAACAGTGTAATCAAGATGATTATTCCTGACATAATTATGTATTCTCGCATTGACTGATTATTATTAGACTCTTCAGCTGATTAAAACCCTTGTTCGTTATTTTGACAATACGGTCGTGATCATGAGAAGGCTTCGTTTCAGTTTTGACATATTGAGACGCCATCAAACAGTGTTTTCTGGCGCAGGCAGGGGGAGGAGGAGGAGAACATGGCGGAGGAGAAAAATGTGATATGACACATTGACAGCTCCTCAACAAGGCACAATCAGTGCCGCGCTTCATCTTATTCAAATCCCTTGGAAGCTCTCCGCGGCGCGCTACCTGCAGCATTGTTTCCATTACGGACCCAATTATCCGCCTCGATCGATAGTTGCTCACAGCACCTAAACACTCACACTGCTGTTGTCTCGGGTTGCGTTTAATACTCCCTTTGGAAGACATCAATGTCCTCAAAAGTTTGGTTAGCGGTTGCTCTCTCTTAATAACGCCTGGGAGAGTAAGCAAATACGGCAGACGGGTAAAGGATAATGTGTTCTGTGGGCCATTAGCGGAGGTGAAGGGTATAGAAAGCAGAAGCACCGCTGAATATTGCTCTTCATCTGACCTCCACGTTCACAGCTCAGATGAATCACTTCACCCTGTGATATTTCCAGAGTGATTAGCGGCGGCAGCTACCTGAAAATCATGCCAGGATATCAGAGAGGACAGAGAGTCTTTATTCTGATGCAAACATTACCAAAAATGATAATAAAATGATTTTTTTTCAGCCTTTCTCCCTGTTTTGAAGCTTTAAAATTACTATTGTCTTTTTTAATATTTAGTTTGTTCTCCTTTGAGGCCACATTAGCAGCCTAGCTGCTAGTTGTTGGATGGCAGCAACGACTACTGATGTCCAGAAAGAAATATCTCAGCGGTGGTATTTCATGTCACATTTTGTGACAGATTTATAATTACTGCTTGATCTTTTGTTCAGTGGTGCAAAGTTTATCCCTGCTGTGCTGTCAGGTGCGGTTTTAGGTAGGAGGAGATTTCTAGTTTTTAATGTGAAGGAGGAAGATGCAGGATTCAGGGGAAATGAAATGGATGATTTGCTGTGACGAATCCTAAAAAAGAAAAAGATGGCAGCTACTTCGTCAGCTAACTTTTACACTACTTCTTGCTTCCACTCCATACTTTTTATTTAGAAATATTTTATTTTATATGAAGCATTTATTTGACAGGTTAATTTATTCATTTAAATTAAGAATCTCTTTTACAAGGGACCGAGAGGCAACAGCTAAAGCACGGCTAAAGACGATGTGCAGCAAGTGCATAAGTTCATCAAACAAAGCAAGCACACACGGATGAGCTTCCTTAAAAGTGTCCAATGAAACCAAGTCGACCAGTTTCAGGGTCTTTTACAGATTCTTCCAAGCATACGGAGCTGCAGATATAAAATCCCCTTTTTTCCCAATTCGGTCCGCAGCTTTTGGTAAAGTCAATAAAAGTATATTCCGGGACTGAAGGCTGCATCGGTGTGTGTGGTTTCTGCAGATACGTTTGGAGATGAGAAGGGAGCAGACTAAGAATAGATTTATAAATACAGATATACCAGCGTTTCAGTCTGTGGGCTGAAGATGAGCGACATCCAACATGAGCGAATAAAACACAGCTATGTGCGAGAGCTTTGAGGTTTCTTATAAACCTCAGTGCCCTGTGCACGCTCCCCTGTGCACGCATATAAATCACATCACCACAGTCTAGCACAGACATAAAGGTGGCCGCTTTTTGGCTTTAAAAGATAGACGAGACTTAATTCCGAAATAAAATCCCATCTTCAGTCTCGACCTTTTGACCGGATTCAGAGCAGGAGGCACTAAAGACGGACTGTCATCGATTTAACAACCTGAGATATCTAAAATTAGACACGCGATTCACAGAGGGGGAGGATTTACTGAGGTTTTTCTACTGAGTTTAGATTTGTCAGGGTTTAAATTGAGCTTTTGTTAATCCAGGTTCTCTTGGGCAGCGTTAGAAGGAAGCTGCAGGTGGGAAAGAGCAAGAGTAGGTGGATAACTGCATGACTGTGTCATCTGCATAAGAGTAAAAGTTGATCTAATGTAGCTGGTAAAAAAAAGGTGACTTCTAACCTTTCAGTGTTCTGGATATATCTCATACTGTAAACTGTAGTTGGCATCTAAATTTTTCTTTAAAATTCCCTGATTAAACACACCAACAAAATGCAAAGATTCAAGAAAAAAAAATCCAGGAGCAGAATTTCTTTCTTCTTCCCTCAGCCAGCTTAATTTGGTTCAGTTTTGTGTCATGAATTCAAATCAGCAGACTGGACATAATAAAATATAGTTGGATTAGATATGAATCATCTTCCTGCGTATATGAAACACTGCATACAGAAATATCATGTAATCAAAACATTGTATAAACATTCAAAGCGGCTATAAATGTGCTGCTTGTGTTTCACTATTAAAAGGGTCAAATAAAAATGTCTTTAATAAGAAATTTAAATTTTCAGTCTAGCAGGCTTGCTTCAACAGTATTCTTTCACCCAACATTATGCTCCTCGACTGATAAACTAGTCGGAAGAAGAACGCATCCAGGATGTTGACCATTCTTGGGTAGATGTGAACTTTGAATCAGCTGTGACTGATGATGTTTCACATGAGCACATGAACTCATGCACCATGAAGAATGGATTTTTAAAAAGAGCCCTGAACTGTTTCTGAGGTGTTTCAGGCAAAGGAAATGAAGATTATGTTGACGTATCATCTCTGCCAGAATATATGTGCTTGTGTTCAGTTCAAAGTAGAAAAAAAATGGCTGTTTGGTTTTAAATTTTGGAGGTATTGGTTCACATTTAATTATTTGTGTTGGTCAATAGGTGACTTCTTCTGAGTGTCTGACTGTGTACCAGATGGTATTTTAAAGCTACGAGCAACAGTAACGTGCTCCTGTGATGTCACTGACAAACATACCTGGTCAGAAATTGTCATGATAGGAAACAAATGGGAGTTTTGCCCCGAGGGGAACGAGGAGAGCACAGCTGTTGAAATACCACAATCCACCAACCTGTAGCATAAAATGAGAGTAACGGTCTGAGGGCATTTTGTAATGGCTTTTAACGGCGTTTTTTATTTTAGCAGAGAATATTGGCTTCGGAATTAATCCTGACTAATTGTACGACCTAGGGCCATCAAATCACCGAGCAAGACTGATGGGTTAAAGGTTAACAGGAATCACAGAGGAAGTGGCAGGAAGAAAGTGACTGTGTCATGGCCAACGTAATAAAAACAACAAAAAAAAAGGGCGCGAGTACGAACAGCAGCTGAAGGTGTTGGATCTGGATGTATGGAAACCTGTGAAGGAAGCCTTTAAACCTGATGTCGACCACACATCCTCCTCCTTCTCATGTGCTCATCCTAGTTTTTTTATCTATTAGTTTTCTCCAAAGTATTTGTGGCTCTAGTGGTCTTTATTTACAGTAAAGGGAGACAGGGAAGTGGGACAGAGAGAGAGAGGAAGACGTGCAGTTACAGGTCACAAGCCGGGAGTCGAACCTGTGACTGCTGCAGGAGGACATGTGGACGGCCTGCCTGAATTACTGAGGATCACATATCACATATGAATTTTCATTTTTTTTGCCCAACTAACATTTTTGTTTATACAGTGATCCCTTATTTTTCACAGTTAATGGGGACCGGTGCCCCCCTGCCAAAATCAAAATCCGCAAACAGGAGCCGGAGCCCCCGAGCCTCAATAATGTGTTTAAAATATGTTTAAAAACCCCAAAAAGTAGCGAGTCACTGCAGCGAAACAAGACAAAGTCTCAACTGTGGTCTTTCTGTTACCTTCACAGCCTCTGGTCTCTGAACCGTAGTAAACATACTGCTGCTATTGTGCTATTTTTGGCTCGTAATTAGCAACAACAAAACGCTAGCAACAACAAAACAAAAAGTTCGGTTTTCTCTGCATGGAACGAGCACTTTATTCTGGCACTGCAGGAACTTGTAACATCACACAGGTTGTATTGTTGGGCTCCTGTCGGTTAACAGAGAATGTAAATCTATACACGCTGGGCTGCTGTTGATGCTCACTACACTTTTCATCTAACCCCGTTTTCGTTCTGCCGTCCCACGACACACACACTACATTACCCATAAGGCCACCTTCTTAAAGGGGCCAGGCTGGCTCACAGCATTTCTTCACTGTGAGAGAACAACCACAACATCCTGTGATGTTTCTGCAATTTTTAATTTAAAAAAAAAAAATATATATATATATATATATTATATATTTCTGAAAAATCCACGAATAACTAAAACCGTGGAACTTAAACCGTGAATTGGCGAGGGTACAGAGGAAGGTAACGGCTACGTATCCTACTACTTCGCCTTTTAGCATTTTAATGAAGAAATCAAAGGAGCTATCAAAAAAGGTGATATTTATTTTTGACATTTTTTTACCTTTTATTTTGGGCTGATGCCACTTGGCTGATTGCCAGATTGTCTCGCATCAGATGGTGAACCCTTAATTTCCCCATCCGAGCCACTAAAGGGTCACAAGCCAGTTTCCTCACCAGTCTGACTGTGGTTATTCCTTCTCCAAATTTTCCAGTCTTTTAAAACAACACGCTCTCTCTTGAGTAGTAACTTAACTGTAATGTCATTTTATCTTCCGACTGCTGTCACTTTGCTCACGTCCCGCTCTTCATTTCTCCGTCTGGCTGCATTGCTATCCAGTAGCATCTGCTGTTTTTTTCTTTTGTTTTTTTTTCTGAACTCAAAGTTGAATCCAGTGGAACCAGAACAATTCTTTGTGTTGAAGAGGAGGAACTGGGATGGCTGGCCACGATGCCTTGCTTCACTTTAAAATTAATCCCAGATCTTAGAGCAGTGGTCTCCAAAGTCAGTCCTTAATGGCCGCTGTCCTGCAGGTTTCGTATGTTTCCCTGCTTCAACACACCTGATCCTAATTAACTGCCATCATGTCATCAATGTCAGCACATGTCTGTTAATGACACAGTCACTTGTATCAAGGTGTGTAGAAGGAGGTAAACAATCTAAAACCTGCAGGACAGCGGTCCTCGAGGACCGACTCTGGAGACCCCTGTTCAGGGTAACAGCTCATCCACAGCTACAAAGTGATCATTTCAAATCAATCAATACACATTTATGGGTCTTTAGGCCTGTGTAATTCAGGCTGCATCTTTCTTTAAGACTTGGAAAGCAGAACTGAACACGGTTTTGTTGGAAAAGCTGATTTAATTTTGTATGGCTAGCAGATACAACTGAAATAATTTAATCATGTATGACCTCAGCTATCAAGACTTTCCACCACAGCAGACACTTTGACTTGTCTTAGGTGGAAAATCACGTCTAATTCATGATTTCTCAAATGACTATATTCCATTTCCTTGAAGTGGTCGTGTTGTGCACGTTTGATAATGCTGTTGCTTCCTGGTAGATTTAATGGAACTGAGCCGTCATTAACAAAATAAGCCTCATCTGTGCTTTTTCCTGTCTGCTCTGAAAAAAGGTCTATTTGTTATCAAAAATAAGACAAATTTGCTGATATTTTTATAGTCAGTTAATGGATTTTTTTTCCTCCTGAAAGAAAATGCTCATTTAAGCTCTACTCAATTTTCTTTTAGTACTTTTTCCAACCATAAAATATTACATTTTCACTTATTTAACAAACATTACTTTGATGGTCTCAAATTAGGATACGGAGAATTGTAAAGTACAGTTTTCTTTTTTTTTATCAACCACATCATGAATGATTATTAATCAAGTGGTTGATTGCTCAATCATGTTGAAATAAAGGGAAAAAAAAAAACATTTTTGAATTTTTGTGACTTCTTTATGAGACACTTGCAGCATTCATTGTGTATTAAATGTTGATAAATGCAAAGCTGCTGCAGCTCTCTGTTCTCTCCATCTGCTAACCACAACAACGAGGACATCAGAAGTATGTGGACAGTCATTAAGCTGCCCCCCCCCGTTTTACTTTACAAGTTTGCTAATTACTGTTTGTGTCTCAGTCTATTGTCCCCTGGAACCGCCTCCCTCCATCGATCACAACTTTTATTTTTTTTTGATTATTTATTTATTTGATTTTTTTAATTAATTTATTTATTTTTATAATCTCCTGCCTGAATGGTTCCCCAAAGAGCAGTCTGATTGCGTTGATGCTTATTTGTTCATGACTGGTGGAGCAAAAATCATTAAGGAGTACTTCAGCACCCAGGAGGGGGGGAGGGGGGGGGGGGGGGGGGGGGGGGGTTGGCTGGCTCCTGGTATACAAAGCTGAACCTATGGGATTTCTAACAATAGATTCATATCAAAGATAAACCGATGCTTGCAAAGTGTATCACACAGTTTCCTAATAAGTCTTTGTAGGACGTGTTGTTTGATTCTCATCCCTGAACTCATGATTCTTTCTCTTTTTTTTTTCTCTCTTGCATGTTTTCCCTCCCGTGTGGATTCTCTCCATAGGTAAGTCAGACATTGTACACACAACACACACTTATAGCTAATGCTCTTCTTTGTGTTTGCATCGACTGATCAGCTGTCAGCCCTTCACAGCGTCTACGCCGTCTGCATTTCCCTAATGTGCTGTATAGTAGCCGCTACCTGTGCAGCCGACTGAGCGCGTACATATGGGATCCTTTTGTTTTCCACGTTTTCCACGTTCGAGCATGACAGATGTGTGTCGCGAACGCAGGCAGAGAGCGATTCATCATCACTGACAGCCTCGGTGTTTGCTGGCTGTGACTAGGAGGGGCGTTTGACTGAAGCTGATGGCGTTTCCGGTGCTTGCAAGTATCTCGGCTGTTCTCTCGTGTCATGAATTTTATCACCTATGGAGGAGAAAAACAAAAAAAATATGGTCCTCGAGACTGCTTTAAAATTTCATTGCAGTAAACAGTGGGGTGATATTTTTGGATTTTGTGGCAAAAATCAGCTCGTTTCTTTTCTACCAAGCACCAGTTTGTGGTTTTAATATAAGGCAGAATTTTTTCAGTTCATTTTTGTCGACCGTACTGAAACGAGTCAGTTTGAGACGAGGTGTGTTTTCAAGAAAAGATGACTCCATCTCTCAGTAATGTCATTTAACAGTATGTTGCTAATTAGCTGCTGTTTTTAGGATGTTTCCTGCAGTTTCACTTAAATGACAAGTGGCGACTTGGCACAGTGATGATGATGATGCATTGACCTGTGGACACACCTGCACAGGCTATTTTTGCTCTTTGATTCCAGCAGGATTCCTCAGAAAAAAAGAGTGACTAACTTTATTTCATACCTTTTTATTGATCAACACCTCTTTCCTTAAATCACCAGTCACTCTGTGTGGATGATGCACTCTGTGTTATTTCACATGTGGGCTTTCATCCATCCATAACATGAAAAACTACAAGTTTCCATTAGCAGGGGAGTGACCTCCTCGGTCCTCTCAGCTACTGACTCAGTTACAGCAAACTGACATTTGATTACATTCAGTGGAAAAAATGCATCCTTTTCACTGTTTTCCGACCACCAATAAATGAAAGAGGACGACTATGGAAAAATAACAAAGTAGTCATAAACAAGTGCTTTTCTGTTTGCATTCATGGAGATGACGTCCGTTTCCGTGTGGTGACTCAGTTGCGGGCAGGAGATGACGTTGTCCCTTGTCAATGTCCCCTTTAAGCAGGAGTCACGTCTTCTTATTCATCGTCATCATTGCGGTGTTTGCAAATAGAAACTGAAAAGCAGCAACTGTTGCAGCTCCTTTCACGTTGATCTCAAGGTTCCTATTTTTTTTCTTTCCCATCGTCTTGCTCTTTTATTTATTAAGTTAAAATGGTGGATTGCCTGCTTCAACTCTGTAAACGGAGACGTGGTGACTGAAAGGACCGAGCAGGAGCTTGGCCCTGTAGCAAGTCCAGCCTCCTCGGTTTTACCTGAACCTCTGCTAAGAGAAATGCAGATGTGGTGGATATGAAGAAGAACAGAAGACTGGAACCCGAAGAAGGCATACCGTCAGCACCACCCCCATCCCCAGCCCCAGAACTACCAGAGCCCAACCCCCTGTAGCGATGCTTGCTAATGGAAACCCACCTTATGTAAGCTAGCATATTTAGGAGAATAGAAGAGAATAAGCATGCAGAGAAGAGTCCAAGACCTTTGTCCAGACCGAACCAGTATACTGCTGACAGTGAAACCGAAAGAGCCCGTATCAAGTTGATTTACACGTACAACAAAAAAGGTTGACATAGTTACATGCTGTACATGATGATTGTGTTTCTGGTTTTCTTTGAAGGCTTAAATCAGAGGCAGCTAGACTTTCTCAGTTCAAACCAAACAGTCGAGCGTTTGGGATCATAGCTGTTGAAGTCACTGAACCTCCCGCTGGTGGTGGATCGTTGGTTGGTTTGTCCACAGCAGAGCCAGCTTTATGACGTAGTTGGTGTTTATACTGAACCATTGATGTTTGTGTCACTCTAATTATACCTCCAAATGCTCAATGATGGAGCAGATTCTCTACTGTACGTGGATTTAACTTAACTTCAACTTAAGTTGTTTTGCTGTTCAGGTTGTGGGTTCCTTTGGTCGAATAAATTACAGATGGCTGCTGATAAGCAGGTGCTCCTGGGTGGGCTGTCCCTCATCCTTGAGGTGGATGCAGGTGGAACATGATGAGCAGGTCACCTGCGCTGTCTCACGTTTCTGCAGTTGTTTCTTTGTTTCTTTGATGTAAAGGTTTGTGTGGTGGTCTGTTTATACAATGCTACTCCGTTCTTCGTTTTTGTTTTGTCCTTTGGGTAAACCACGTTTAAACTTAAAGGGGAAATAAATCTAGATACTTCAGAACTCAAAACCTCAGAACAGATTTCTCTTTCCCTTCACCCTTGTTTTCCTTAGCGTCCTTCACGTCAGCCAGGACTTTTCCTGTGTTGTGTATTAGCATATGCATAAAACTCAAGTACTGGTTCTGTTTTTTTTATACAAACATTTTAAGTAAGAGATGGCTGATATTTCTCAGTCACTTGTTTTTCCTCAATCTGCCTTCAGGTTCAGGATTCTAGCATCACTTTAAAATCATGTGGTTGCATGATCTCCTTCGAGGTTTAAATCAACAAATGTGTTATCACTGACGGATCACAAGCATGACCTTTTTCATCCGCCGGTTTGAGTTTAACAAGCACAACATCTCACGTTGTAGTCTCATCGAACAGCACGGCCATTGTGCAGCTTGAGTTCAGCTGATCCTGTAACCAGACTTGGGCTGAATACCTCATAGGTCAACTGATGGTAAACAAGTAAATATATTGTGACTTTAAAGTCATGCAAAGTGCCCTTTCAGGATCACCGGAATAAAAGCCTGACTAAAAGATCAACATGTCCTTTTGGTAATACAGCAAACAGGTCTTTAAAAGCAGCAGCATTTCTTCAGAAATGGAGGAGAGAACAGGGGTCGGCCCCAGTGACAAATGGATCACATTTTCTACGACTGCTGCACAATAAAAGCCACCCAGTCTTTGTACAAGCTGCTACTTAATACAGCTCTGATATGGGGTTATGAGAGCGCACGGCAAACAGCGAGCGCCGTATATTACAAACAGCATCGCTCACATGCATCACTTCTTGTCTTCATAAGAAGGTAATTTCAGCTCAGTCTTCCAGTGGTGCACTTGAACAGGAAAAAAAACAAAAAAACAATGTTCATACGTTTTCTTGAAAGTATGTGACACTAACGGTGTCATCAACTAGCTCTCATGAAAAATGTAAATATCATTGCAGTGACACAAACGGGCGTTGCTGTATGAATAAACAGATCTGCTGATGTTTTCCTTACGAAGGTGGCAGGTTTTTTTTCCGAGCTGTTTGAGAGCCAGCTGGAGTTACTGAAGTCAGTGTCCTGCTGCGGGTTTATATCTTTCATGGTTTTCATTGCTGGTGTATCAGCGCCATGAGGCACATGCTTTTTTTTAAGAAGGGAGAAACAACATAGAAGAATAACTTTTTTTTCCCTCCAACTGTGTTCAAGTATTTAAAGGGGCATAATATAATAAAAAAAATCCTGTTCTGAGAGCATGTGTGTATCTAAGGTAAAAAATACCACCATGATGCAACCCTGTCAGTTTAGGGTAGACCAAGTCATACATTTTGTCATTAAATCAGCTAATGTTCAAAACATAACTTAAACAAACATATGTCTTTTTGCTGGTTTTCAGTACTGATTTTTCTTATCATTTCAGTGTTTTTTGGCAGCCTGTTGGGTGTTTATCCCATCCTAATTTCTGTGATTGGATTTTCCATTAGTTTTAGTTTTTATTTAGTTTTTAGTTTAGTTAGTTTAGTTAGTTTTGATTCATTTTTAGAGCAGTTTTGCTAGTTATTATTCGTTTTTGTTTTGAAATACTTAGTTTTGGTTTAGTGTTTATTAGTTTCAGTGTTAGTTTTAGTTTTATTTTGTAAATTAGGGTTTTAATTTTGGTTCGAGTGAAGCACTGAACTTTTTGAAGGCTATCGAATCACATAGTCGTGTTTACATTCAGGTCTCAATAAACATATTTATCAATGCGTCTTCCCTCTTGTGGTGTTCCTGCGTATTTACTGACCAGCAGCTATCTGGTCTCCATGGAAACAGTCCATTATAGTTGCTGTTTTCTCCCGTTCCTTCCCAACGCTGACTGGCCTGCAGCTGTAGCTTCTCTTTTCAGGGAGCTAGCTTAGGCTAGCTTATCCAGCTAGTCTTGGTTAGCCTTCTTTCCAGGGGGCTAGCTTAGGCTAGCTTATCCAGCTAGTCTTGGTTAGCCTTCTTTCCAGGGGGCTAGCTTAGGCTAGCTTACCCAGCTAGTCTTGGTTAGCCTTCTTGTGTGAGCTTTTCAAATGGACTTTCAGATTCGTGGTTTTTTTCTCCTTCAGAAGTATTCCACACATTGTATCACCTGCTTCTACAACAAGGCACTTATTTTTATCGTTAACACAGTCATAGTCAAAGAAATCCCAAATAGGACTGAGATGCTTTCTCCTAACTTTTGCCGCAGCCATCACTGCTGATCACTTTTTTTTTTTATAATTTTTTTTTTTTTGTGGTTGTTGTTGTATGGCGGTGCAAAGTTAATAGATTAAACTCATAGAGTTTATGAGTAAAAAAATTACAAACACGAAAATTGAAGGACGTTCTTGACATTATTATAGTTAATTTTAGTTTCTTTTATAAACACATAATACAGTTTCAGTTATGGTTTTTTTAAAGAACTCATTTTTATTTTATTTCAGTTAACGAAAATGTTTTTTCAATTCTAGTTTTCATTATTTCGTTCATTTTCGTTAACGATAAAAACCTTGAAACTAACGTAGGCGTTGGAGCTATTTTATATTTGACTTGAAGTTGATGAGCTTAACTTTCCTGCAAATGTTTGGCTACACAAACACTCAAACACATTTGTAGTAGTAATAGTAATTGTAATAGTAAATAGGTCTTTCTCAGGTCTCTAAACTTGACTAAAATCATCCATTTTGGAGCCTCGAGTTATTTAAAATCTACTTGTCCTTATGTAGTGTATAAAACAACCAGCCATCCCTTTCTTGATGAAAGTATTTCTTGATGACGTGCTTGTTAAAAAAAAACTCCCCGATCAACCGGTGGAGCATCAGGATCACCTCTCCTACCAGGGAGGAAGCCGCTCGCCGTTTCCTGATCTCGGCGCTGCCACCGCATTGATTGAGCTCTCAGCTTGACTGTTGTCCCGTCATCTGCTTTTCTCCACGTGGAGACGTAGAAGGTCAGTAGCGACGGCGTCTGACTTTGTGAGGCTGACACTTTCATTTGAAGAATGTTTCTGTGGAGAGAGCGAGGGAGACGGATCGAACAGAGCACTTTCTGACAGTTCCTCTCTGGGATTGCTAGAAGAAAGAAAATCAACCGGCGGAGCAGACGGAAGACTGAGGGGTATGAAGGGTACCATGAAGGGCAGATTTCACCGGAGAAGCTTCTGGAAATTGGCTGGCCCTTTGGGGTCCGTGACATTTCTTTGAAAGTGCTTTGAGCAGCACATTCAGCCCGACTCATTGTTGGCATGACACTCAGACAATAGAGTTCGTCCCAGAGGACAACAGCCACGGAAAGAAACCAAGTTTGCTCCGACTCAATTCCACTTAAATATGCGCAGGATTCCACATTTGACTTTTGTTGGGGAATGAATGATTTATCTGGGAGGAAGTAATTAAAGCTGGATTAAACACAGTTTTGTCTGACTACATAAAACGTCTGTTACTCGCAGTTTATTTGGCGTAGCGGTGTTTACACCTGCAGCCATCAATAAATGTAATTTTTGCCAAACAGATGGAAAATAATAACCAGCTTTCCACCTTTTATGTGAGGCGTGTCCTCGAACAATTATTTCCTTTGAAACCGCACTCGTGCCGACTTTAAAGGAGGCATATTCTGTCTTTATTTTCCCGACGACTGACACATCTGTGACAGGATTTGGTCAAATTAAGAGACGCAGTGAGCTTGAATTTCAATATGTTTATATAGCTCTGTTCATAGCAGCTGTTTTTTTTATTTGCTTCCTTCACAAGAAATACATCTTTTGAAGTCAGTGTTGCGACCCGCTTCAGAGGAGCAATAAATGCTGCATGATGGGTAACACAAATCCAGTATGAGTACGTGATGTCGTGCTACCTTGCAAATCTGAACAGGACACTCTCTCAAACTCGTAAGGCTGTTTTATGTTTTGGATTATTATGCTTGCCTCTTCAGGCCTCTTCTAAAATTTTATTTTTTTGTATTATAACACATTTAAAAACATGTTTGAAGGACATTAGGCATAAGTGTATTTTTTTTAAAACACTTAATCTGCTTTGCAAAATTTAGTTTTTATGATGGAAATAATACAAGTTTTATTTTTTTGATCAAACCTTGGGGCTGTCTTCAGGCTTGACTGCAGCCATCAAAACACTCCATGCCCTGCAGCGTTTTGCCCTTCGTTACATGGCAGCGTCGCTCATTGTGAAGCTCTCCAAGTCTGAGTTTGTGGTGCCGTTCTCAGTGTTACATCTTTGGATGTTTAGATGAAGAGATAATGGTGTTTTACAGCAGCGATATGACGATACATATGGTGGGGACGATAGAAAAATGTGTATCATGCCAATTCTCTTCTATCGTTTCTATCGTTTATTACCTAATTTTATCAATTATTACAGCAAATACAGTCATGGAAAAAATTATTAGACCACCATTTTTTCTTCACTTTCTTGTTCATTTTAATACCTGGTACCACTAAACGTCATCATGTGACTAAAACAGACAGAAAAGAAAACACTGAATGCATAAAATCAGTGTTTTTGGCAGTACAACGCCATAGCTATTGATGTAAAAACTTAAGTGATTTAGGTTATAATCAAGAAAACCATGGAAAATGGTAAGATATCAGCTCTTAAATAAAACTCTTATGAGCAATCTTTGTGGTTATCATTATGTTTGTTCAAACAAATGTATCTTTAGTTGTACCAGGCATTAAAATGAACAAGAAACTGAAGAAAACAAGGGGGGTCTAATAATTTTTTCCATGACTGTACGTAATTAAATAACCTGCAACGATAAATTTGATAGAATCATATCTACTTCTACAAAGTAGCCTTTTATGTTTGCACTTTTATTCATGGTTAATGCCTTAAACAGAGTTCTCTTCAACCCTGATGTTTACTTTAGACACTTTATATTGGTTTGCAAACTTTGCACTACAAGGTTACAGATTTCAGAAAGTTGAAAAATAATTTGTGTTTTATTTTTTTATAGCTGAACTTCAGTGCAAAAATGTGTTTTTCCTCTCAGAAACTGTTGTGCACTTTAAAAAAAAAAATGTGAAAGCTACTGTACCTCTGTACCTACCTGTTTTTGCTGCACTAAAATGTATGTTTGTGACAGTTCAGCTAAATGTCCTTTCAAAATAAAGTTGAAAAGTAAGCAATGGAATTTTTGTCAAACTTTTCAGAGAATAACTGAAAACATACTTTATTATGGTATACCGTGATATATATCGTTATCGTGATATAAAATAGTCCATATCGTGATATATGATTTTTTCCATATCGCCCAGCACTAGCAGCAGGTTTTTAATTTATGCTGCCAGTTGCAGCACTAAATGTCATAGCGTTATTGTTCATTTCACGTAAATATAAAGAGATCATTGTCGTTCCGTATGTGCAGCTTGTCTGAATTTGTTTCCACCTCCTCGGCGTCTCGGCGCCTGTCGCTCAGCTCGGCGCGGGGCTCGTGGCGGTGAGCGAGGGCTGCTTCAGGAGTGCCAGTATGAATTGGTCATTTGTTATATTGACTGAGCACTGAAGGCTTCCCATTGATTTCCCATCGATGTGTAGGTGAGCAGTAGATAAGCCAGTAGATGGGGGGGAAGATAAGCGGCTGTCGTTTTCCCTGACAGCGACGGACACCCAAAAGGACAGCACAAAGTCAGAAGTCTGACAAAGTCACCCACTGAGCGCGGAGTACATCACGAACACGTTGGCGCTCTGAAACCAAAATCACTCAACGTTTCCGTGCTCAGCCCCGTCTCCCACCGTTGAGCTCTGCGAGGCAGCTTTATTGAATTAGTTATCGTCTCTGTCACATTAGAAGTCCTCATCCTGACAGAACCATATCAATCAACTGATTCATTCTTATTAGATTAAACTATGGGGGTGTCACACCGTTAATGTGAAAAATGGGGCGTTGGAGCGAGCGGATAGAAAATCTATTTCGACTAAAGGCCAAGAGTCAGCAGAAGAATGTCAAACATTAGTAATGGTAATGTTTGGAGTTTGAACTGCGGACATTAATATTGATTGACACCATAGGCTCCGTTCATGGACGGGAATTCAGATGTTGGGATTTTTGATGAACACAGTAGGGGTCCATTCTGCTAACCACAAGAGGAAATCAATTAGAGCACGGCCAAATGCATAGCAAATCCAGTTAAACTCTAGTCTTTAAATAAAGGATCTTAAAGGAATATTTTTGGTTTTTGACGTGAAATAGTCAAACAGTTGGAATCTTAGTTACATTGATAAATATCTGTTGTTGTCAGTCATTGCATGGTGGTAGTGGACGTCTCCCTGCCCTCGTAGCCACTGCTGGGCATCACCAGCTAGTACTTTCTTATCTTTGATACAAAGAATGAGTTTGATTCCTTAGATTTTACTTGATTTCAAGGGGAGGGCAGCTCTAACGGATTCAGAGGAAATTTCCCCTGCACGCTATTGCACAGGGATACAACCAATCACATTATTAGATATTGTATCTACAGTGATCCCTTATTTTTCGGCGCCCCCCCGCGAGAATCAAAATCCGCGAACTGGAGCCCGAGCCCCCCGAGCCTAAATAATGTGTTTAAAATATGTTTAAAAACCGCAAAAAAGTAGCGAAACAAGACAAAGGCTCAACTGTGGTCTTTCTGTTTCCTTCACAGCCTCTGGTCTCTGAACCGTAGTAAACAAACCGCTCTTTCATCTAACCTCGTTTTCATTCTGCCGTCCCACGACACTCACACTACATTACCCATAAGGCCACACCGTTACCCATAAGGCCACCTTCTTAAAGGGGCCAGGCTGGCTCACATTTCTTTGCTGCAAGAGAACGCACACAACATCCTGTAATGTTTCCGCAATTTTTTCCTTGATTTTTTTTTTTTTTTTTTTAGATTATATATTTATGAAAAAAATCCGCAAATAACTAAAACCGCGGAACTTAAAGCGCAAATTTGGCGAGGGATCACTGTAATCTGCTGTTGTATTACATAAATGTGCTTTGGTATTTAGCTGTGAGTTTTTCCTACAAGGAGGCGCGCAAGACGTACACGCTAAAACTTCTATGTATCAATACCACTTCTGACCACATGGGGCAGCACATGAAAAAGTTTGTCTCAGCCGCTGGCGTCAAAAATAATGAAATGCACTTCTAATAAGACAAACTGGTATTACAAGACGTGCCAGACTGTCCCACCTCATAGGTGAAGTATTGTTGGTGGCTTTTTTATCGACGCAGCTGATCCGCATGTCCCCATGTGGCCAGAAGTGATGCTGCCCCATCGAGTGTCTTTAAAATAAAAGTCCCATTCCACATGTATCCGGATCGTGGTTGAGGGACCAGGTCCCTTCCCTGTCCCACCCTCTCCAGCATGGGTTCATGTCATGCCTCTTAATAACATCATTAGATCAGGGCACAAGACATAAGGATCACTCACTAGCTTACGTGGTAGGGTTGGAGGTGGTTTTTTTGGTGGGGAACCAAGTGGTGGGTGGGTTGCGGCTCAGCAGTGGGTCGCTGTCCTCCTTGCCACCCCCCTAACCACTCCTGCACCTCAATTTTAATGCAATCACCTGCCCTTATTCACATAGTAGGGGTCACACAGCACGACTGGTAGCACTGCTGTTTTCTAATCGAGTTAGAAAACAGCCTAAACTTAACCTCACACACACTAGGGTTTTGGTCGGGTTCTTTTCTGTTCTTTTGTACTCCACTGTCAATGATTTAAGTCGTCTCTGACAGAACTAAGATTTTAGGATTTAATAAAGCAGGTTAGATTCAACAAAGAGAACTGGTGAAGGACACACTAACTAAAAAAAAGTCCCATCAATCAAACTTCAAACTCTGCTCTTTCACATGTTAACCCAGAATATAAAATGAATATTCTCAAAGAAACTCATGTTAACACCTTAACTGGAATGCTGTCTTATTAAGATTGAGGCTGATAATTAGAATAATGTCCATGTAACCAGTTCCTGCTGTGGATGAGTTTAATTCAATAGGGAGTCAAGTACCGAGACCATCACAGCATCAACATGAACACTGAAATGATCCACAGTAATGATTCTGTTAGTTTTCAAAAACTGAATGATAAGATAACTTTGTTTTTTTTTTTATTTGACATTTGTGTCGTTCTCCCAAACAGCTGCAACACTAAACTGTAAATAAAGTAGAATGATGGAGGCGTATCCCTCACTGCATATGGCCTTTTGTCCACTTTATTTGTTTATTTTGGTTTCATAAAGCTGTTGTGGTGTCATGTTTTGTTCCCCCACAATTTCCTGATTAATTAGGGTTCTTTGTCGCTCATCATTGTCATTTCCTGTTGTTCTGGACCAGATGCATCTCCAGCATCTACAAGCTGGTTTTACTTCCCATCTTCTTCTCGTTCACGCCCTTGTGATCTCCTAATTGTTTCCACCTGTTCCTAATTATCTTGGTGTATTTAGCTTTGCGTTTCAACCTCTGTTCTCTTGTCAGTTTGGCCGTCCACCTGCCTGAGCTCATCCCCCGTTCTGTTTTTCTGCATGTCGTCCCTGGAGCTTTAGACGGGAACTCTTTTACTACAGAACCAGGCTGCGGTGTGTTGCGAGATGAGAAGAATGCGGTGCGCTATTGTTTTGCTAAAATAAACAAAACCTGAAAGAGCGGGCATCTGTGCGGCAGCATATGCTGCTGCAAATCCTGCACATACCTGGATAATTCAGCACCAGCAGTGCAGCGGAGATGATGAAAGATCCAGAGACTTTGCAGTTTCACATCCCAACTTTTTATTTTAAAAAAGCAGATTTACCCAAATGTGGCTAAGAGGCTCAATGTCAAAATAAGTCTGCTAACAATAAGTCAGCGGTCATAAATAGACCATAGACTCATCCACAACATGTGATATCTGTAGCTGTGTTTATGGAGATATGCAAATCCTTTTTGGACATTTGTTTTGTCATCTTCAGTGTAGGGATGTAAAGATATGGAAAATCTGATATCTCGATTATAGTGACCAAATTATCACGGTTTACGATATTATCACGGTATTCTTAATTGTTGTACAAATGTCCAAAAGACACAAACATTAAAATAATTTCACAAAATCTTGTGATTTTCTTGTCATACTAAAACACCTGAAGCCAAAATCTAATCAACATGAAACTTTCACATTAAAAGGGCAAACGACTGCCAAAGAAAGAGATTTTATTTTGAATGAACAAAATGAATTACAGGGACAAAGCTTATTTGTCTGGTGCAAGTTTAAATCAACACTTTAACAACCATAGTAGGTCAAAATATGCATTTGAAGTGTTACTCCCTGTTGCGGCAACTTCTTTCTTGCATGCTCTGCAGACAGGATAATTGTTCTCCACCAGTTTTCCCTCTGCTTTCTTAAGAAAAAAAAATATCTCCAGACCTCAGATTTTGTTCTTTTAGTGGGTTGATAAATGTCCTATGGTGCTATCACCACTTTCCGCCATGCTTACTGTTATAATGTGAGCAGTATAAAGACGGAAACTTGGATTTCCTATTTTGTCGTATGACACTTGAACGCCCCTTGGTATCTCCCTCCCACTGTTTAACGGTACTCCTGGTCTGCTATGTTAATGTACCGGCCTGTAAGAGTTGAACTGCAGTTGTTCCAGATAAAGTTTGTAAACCAACCGTGAATCTTCGTGCGGTTTCCTCTTAAGGAGTTGAAGTTACCGCACTTAACGTTACGATGCCAATGTTACAAGCTACATAGTCACATGAGACACAGTCGCGAGTCGCTTGTGAGACTTGATGAGGCTGATATTAGATATCCCGATAATCGACCGCGATAATGAGATGAAGTCAAATATAAACGGTAATCTTTATCGCGTTAAATTTTCACAGTGCTTTACCGTAATACCGGTAACTGTCCCATCCCTAGTTTAGTAACAGGAGGACCTCCTTTAAATAGTGGCCCTGATTTTAAAAGATTATCTCGATACCGTCCAGGTGCGTTCAGAAACTGAGACTAATTAACCCGCTCTGAGATTTATATATTAAATCTGAAAATTCCAACAACTGCAGATGAAAACGTTCTCTCAAGCTTTCCCCCCCACTGCTGTTCAGATCAGCGAGGCCAACGTGCACAAAAAGCATGAGCCCAAAGTGGTTGTTGGCAGCATGAATAAGAGCTGAAATATGGACGCAGACTTCTGGAACAAACACTGGGGTTCTGACTGTGCTTTTGTGCCAGACTTCACAACCCTGTAAATGGCCATTAAAATAGGCTTGTGAATAATGTGTGGCGATGCTCAGCAGTTGTGCCCCCCCCCCACCCCCACCCTCCTCTGCAGCTTTCTCCGAGGGAAACTAATGCCGATTCAGAGTCAAGTGGTCAAACAAGTGCATCAGAGGCACTCCAGTTCTTTGTTTCCCAGTGAAGATCCACAGAGTTGTTTCAGACACTGATTATTTGTGTCCCTCTTGGCTTTCTGTCTGTTTTCTTCCTCACACTTCCTCCTGAGCCTTATAGAGGTAGGAAGAGAGGATGTCATCTGCAGGATTCTGGCATCCTCCCCTTTGGCTTTTGCTCCCCGGCGGGTGTCTATGCATCAAATCCCCCCCCAATCCCCTGGGACAGGTGAGCAATGCTCACCCACCTGGGCCTGCAGGGCAGAGGAAGGGCAGTCAGAGGGTTGTGATTAAAGGAATGGCAGGATGGGGAAGAAAAATGGAGGGTTGCTGAAAAAGGAAGAATAGGAATGAGGTGACCAAAGGGAGCTGCAGTGGGGAGCGTGTCGCAGCACCAAAGAGGCTTTGCTAGCTCCTTTAGCGGCCCTCTTATTTTCCTTCTCTCATCCAAGGCAGCAGTCCTGAGGGGCCACTTGAAAGACAAGATTTGCCTCTTTTCCATGACTCTGTGTGAGACACCCAGACTGGTGGCTGGAAGCTCTGGGGACGACATGAGAAAGTCAGGCTTCGCCACCATATTTATGCCATGTTTTTGAAACTGTGCATTTCTGATACACAACAACCCCGTTCGTACCATCAAGTGCAGTACATGAAGGATTAAAATGAAGCCGGTCCGCTCTTTCTCCGCTGGGGAGACCAGTTAAAAACTCCTTCAACACGCAGAAGTCTGGAATTATTTCTGGAATCTGCTGACTGCCGAGAAAAGAAGCAGATCACAGTGGAGACGGTTTGAAGAAATCATAATTTGCACCTTGCTTTTTCACAGTAAAAGTAACACATCGGCAGCTTCAAATCCCTTGAACATTAAGGAAAAAAAAAATGGCACGTTAAGCATTATGCTGTAAAAGGTTCACAACGACACATTTTATTTGCACAAAAAGCAAAAGGTAGACAAAAAAGAAGTTGTTTGCAGCTTATATTGGCCCGTGCTCTCTAGGTCTCATTTTACCAACCATGCTTTGTAGAAATAATGTAATGCCGTTCATTTTCTTTAAATTTACAACTGAAGTCGTTTTAACTGAGTTTAGAAATTAGCGACACAGATGTTGAGTAGGAGGCAAAATCTGCCAGAAGTGTGTTTTTGATCATTTGAGGTGATTTTATCATCCTCACTTTGGTTTGTGTGTTGCAACCAGGGTTTCCGTTGTCCGGTAATTGCCGGACTTTGTCCGGTAAAATATGCCAAAGTCCGGTATTTTATAATCTCTCCGGTCAAAATGTCCGGTGAAAATACTCCTCCCAAGCACAATTTTAGTTGTAATAAAATGGGTAATTTCCACATCATTTTATGAAAAAACAATCTTTTTTTTTACGAATGAGTAGTGTGTGTGTGTGTGTGTGTGTGTGTGTGTGTGTGTGTGTGTGTGTATATGTGTGAATGAATGAATGTAGCCTATATGTGGAACGAAACTTGTCGCATTTGTTTCATTAAATCTGACAAACCGCGCACCACAACAGAGAAGTCTTTGACATGGCGAAACAGGCGAATCTCAAAAGCTATTTTCTAAAATGTTGTTTGCAAATTATTTTTATCTTAGAATATATAGGCCTTCATTTTTTTATGTTCATTCATGTGTCAGAAGAGCGCAAGCTTCTGCAATATTTATTTATTTTTTGAAGTTACGTCGAGTCAATTGACGGGACTTATTTTATTTGAAATAGCCTGTTTTTCAAAAAAAATACTATTAAATGACTTGCATTGATATCGTGCTACTGCACATGATTTATTTTTAACCTTAATAAATTCATATAGCCTATGTGACCGGAATTTCAAACATTTGTCCGGTAAATTGAGAACCTGCCGGTCACATTGTCCGGTGCCAATTTTTTCTAGCGGAAACACTGGTTGCAACCAATATAATGATCCGTCATTTAGCTGCAGTTCTGAACAAGTTTCAGTCAGTTAAAACCATTTCTTTCCAACCTGGCAGTATCATGACAGTATCAGTTGTAGTAGTATTTTGCAACTAAGGTCTCGGGTATTAGGAATGCCTCAGTTATCTACATTTCTCTCATCTTCCTGATAAAGCTGGGGTTATAATTCCTCTTGGAAAGTGCTGTAGTGTCTGATCTGTCATCTTCTGAGCAACAGTGGGGTACCTGGAAGAAGATCCATGAGGATCACACTATTAAAACAAACAAAAGACAACATTTGCTAAAATACTTGCTGACGAGCCATCGTTTCTGGCAGAGCGTCCTTCAGATTGATGAGACAAAGCTGCAGCTTCAGCTCAGTTCTATGTTCAGATGGGAAAAACAACACACCGCCATGTTCTGTTGCTGAACATAAAGGAGGCTCAGTTATGTTTTTAGCTCACTGGGCTTTGAATGAAGTCTCTAAACCATCAGCGCTTCCTGGAGTGAAATGTACTGCCAAGTATCAGGAAGCTCAGCTTCAGTTGGAGGTCATGGGTTTGGTAATGAGACGGTGACCCAAAAACAGACGACTTAAAGCACCCCAGAGTGAATGATTTAAAAGAAAAAAAACAAACTTTGGACTGTTTTAAGACAGTCCTGGTTGTAAATCCCTTTTGAGCATCAACGGAAAGATGTGGAAAAATACGGCTTAAACTGTTTGCTTAAGAAAAGAAGCCAAAACACCTGCTGGCAGAAGCAGAAGTTACACTGAGACGTGCTGATAGCAGTAGCGCAAACGGTGTGCGTTTCTTTGCGTTTCTTTGCGTTTCTTTGCCGCGGGAACCTACATGCATTCAGTTGGTGATGCAGAAAATCTGAGCCAGAATACTGGAATAAAGGTTGTACTTGCTCTTACTAAACTGCTGAATATGTTTGTAGTATTCCCTGGCCATCTGCCCACGCTTCAAATAAAAGAAGCGTTTTACAAAATCAGGTAACATAAATTAATAGTCCATTATATTGATAATCAGTGTGACGTGGAATTTCATGTGAAATATTTTAATATAATTCATTCATAAGATTCCCCAGGGTGATAGGGTACCTATTAAAGTGGCCGGTGAGTGTATATTGGTATCACAGATAATATTAAATCTTAAATTAATTTCACATAGATTTAGCAAAAAACTAAAGTGATTTTCATTTATCATTCATAGTGGGACAGTCAGACCTACATAATGTTTAAATCTGCTGCATTAAGTTTAAAGTTTAAGCGCTCTAAAAGAGGAAGGGAGATTAATTAAGGCGCATTAAGTGGTGAAATAAATATAACTTACAAATTTACACGATCTGCAATTTTTTGCCAGCACTCCTCTCTGGCTTTATTCGCACCTACAGTGTTGCTTTTGGCCGTAAAGATTTCTTTGAAATCCTCATAGCCCTGCATTATTAAAACCTGCTCCTCCTGACTGAAATATATCCATCTATCCATTTGATCCGGAAGAGGCGTCAAATGACGCGTCAAACGCCCCCTTTTATGTGAACGCGCACAGAGCAGAAAGCAGAAAGCCGCGGTTAACAAAGATAGTTGATAACCACCGTCGTGGTACCGGTTATCTCTGATGGAGAGTTTCAGGTTTGTTAAGCCAGCTCACCCAAAGAAAGCCTGGCTGTGTCGAACTTGCTTCGTAGTTCACCCCTCAGGTCCTGTTGCTTATGTTTGTATATATTTTATTTTGAAAATTGACTGTATTCCTTAAAAACATATGCTTTGTCATAGAACGTAATTAATCATTAGCTGCTGTGGGGAAAAAAAAATTCAAAGGAAACCTTGATAAATGATATTTGCCTTCACTGACAAATGTTCATTCTTTGGTGGGTATAATCCAAACAAAGATGAATAAACAAATATATAAACAAGCTATTTCAAATATGTCAGCATGGACTAGGAAATTGCAATATTTTTTTTTTTCAACATTCCTTGGAGAGAAAATAAGCCTTTCTCTCTTTTTTGGGGGGATTTCTTTCTCTCTGTTCTGCCCTTTTTGGTAATCAGACTGACCAGGGTGGTAAACATAATAGTTCAGTTCACTGACCTCATATTATACATCTTCAGGGCATTGAAGTGGAAGCGGCTCACACAGTCGCCTCTCGCTGCGAGCTGCCAACATGGAAAGCTGCCTGGCGCCGCTTTAAACCCTTGTTTGATAATAATTACAGACAAAATCCTCCGTATCACAGAGATACAGCAGAGCAGTTGCTCAGTGTGGCTCAGAGGAGAGCCGAGGAGTCCTAAAAGGAAAGCTGCAGATGTACATTATTAACACCCCCCACCACCACCACCTGAAATATAAAATTGCACCTTTTTCCCTGCTAAAGAAGGAAGGGCAGGTGTCTGTGGTGGGGAACACAGTTGCACTTTTGGCAGCTTCTGCAAGGATTATTGATGACTCTTGGTCTCGGTGGTGATAGGATCAGCTGGAGCTTTGTTGCCGAGCAGAAGGGCACCCGCTGCTTTTGTGAGGGCTGAATCGCCTTATTGCATCACCCACACAAAGATATTACGCTCGTATGCCTGAACCCCCTCCTCACGTCCTCGATGGGCACGGGCAGAATGAAGCGCTTCATCTCCATCCAGACTTTGTGCAGATTTGCAGCTCATTCCTTTCACACTGTGTAAATGCTCATTCTTCTGCATTTTAAATATCCCGTGCATGCCGCTTGAACAAGAAATGAAATAATTTGCGAGATCCCAGATTAGCAGCACAAATTAAATGATACAGCCTCTTAGGTTGGCATCCTTTATCTCGAACTGATCTTACAGTATGTGGAAAAGCAAGATTATTGTGAGCAACAGTTTGGCCCCACCTTATACTCAGCCTGGATGGTTCCTCAGCCCTTCTACATCATGCTAACTCCCCCACAGCGAGGGTCATTAGTGTTGCTGCTCCACGGTGATTTGTAACACAGCTCCGCTACCGGCTTTCCTGATGTAATTGTGCAGCTTTAGACTCCAATTAGCATAGGTTTCCATATGTATGGAGCAGATCTCCATATATTACGAGTGCTGCCAGAAGAGGCCACAGCACCAAGAACTAATGTGTATTATTAGCATGTGAGGGGGAGGCGGAGGATCGCCAGGGACGGAGGATGGTGAAAGATGCAGTTTTGGTTCTGCTTCCTGTCAAATGAATCTTGGCCTTGGGTGACCTAATTAGGCTGGTAATAAATCAAAGCCCCCCCGCTGGCAGTGCCATTCTGTTGACGTGAGACGTGTCAGCGACCCTCCAGGGAAGCCGGTCAACCTCCATTATGTCCCCAAATCAAGGTTGGCTGATGAAAATGAAGGACTGTTTGCAATTCTTCCAAAATCTTGGTGGAGAGTAGGGGTGCAGGATAACTATCTGGTAGATAACAGGAAATGATGACGTCATCCCGATAACTCCGACATCACGACGAATAACCCCGATAACATATATATTTTTGTCAACACGGCAGTGAATGTTGTGTTCAAGTAACGTCGGCATAATCAGAAAAACAATTACTCAATAAGGAAAATCAAGAATACCCCCTCATACCATAAAACACCTCTTTTAGTAGTTGCTGACTTGAATCAATATTCGCAATATTCTCCCACATGTTACACATAAAAAAATAAAAAAAATAAAAAAGGCTGAAAGAAACACTAGCAAACGAGGGAACGTGGAAATTTACGTTACACCTTGAATGCAGCCTGCAGCACTACTTACTGATCACAACAAACATGGCGGCGTGGAACTTCGTTAAAGTTTCAGAAGAAGATAGTTTGGTGGTTATTTGTGACGAATCCTCCGAGTGAATTCTACGAGGAGGGAAGCACAAGCTTTAATACGTAAAACCTGATCAGCCACCTACAACATAACAATCGCTTCCATGGAGTTTTGAAATTCCGCTAATGTGAGCTAAAGGAAGCTAATGCTAACGTGCGCAAACCAGCAGCAGTCTCCCCTCTCCCTCATTCCTCTCATCTAAAGCTTCCATGAGATTGAAAAATAAAAAACAAAAACTACTGAACCTCATTCACTGTAATTAAAGGGATTAATTTAAATAGAACAACAAGTCAAAATCTTTTAAATGTAAATCTTTTTCAGTTTGTAATTCTGATGCATGTATTTCCATCAGTTCAAGGAGCCTCTATTTTTTTTATATCAGTCAGTAATGAACCTTTTTTAAGTTAATGTGAGATATCAAATAGGTTTGGTGATAGCTTTATAAAAATGTTGCTTGCCAGTAGTTTTTCATTGGAAAAAATACATATCTGTTCATTTAGAAAGTCAAAACTATTTTTGATTTTGTTCATAGAATTGATGTAATGATCTTCGGTATATGTGTGTAAATCGGTTATCAGTATCGGCCTTTAGGAGCTGAAAGTTATCGGTTATCGGTATCGGTTTTAAAAACCAGTTATCGTGCATCCCTAGTGGAGAGTTTAACAAAGCTAATCCTGTAATCCAGTTTAACGTAATGCCACCAGCGCAGCATTTCTCCTGAACTCCCCACAAACACGCAGATGTAAATTTGATGTGCGCCTTTGAGGTTTTCTACGGAAGCTATATTGCAGCGCGGCGAGCTGACGTACCTGACAGCCTTCAAACAGGTAAAGAGGTATGCCAGCACCTCATCTCCGAGCCCTCTGGGAAATGTCCTCCGTCTAGCCACATATGTGGAGAGATGAAGCCGGCGGACCTGAGAGGATGGAGCTCGGTGCAGTGGCTCGTCTTCCTCTCACCGGCCCTCCCTCTCCATCTCGTCTCAGTCTCCCTCCTCTGGTTCCTCGCCTGAGAGGCTCCCGGTGGGTTTCAGGCTGGTGAATTGCAATCATCTGTCATGTGGATAATGAAATGCAATGCTTAAGTAATTTCTGTGTACAGTGTATTTCATAGACTGCCGCTGTGATTCACGTGCTCACGCTGCCTGCTCTGCAGCATCTGTCTCGCTGATTTGTGTGGCGGCCTCAACACCAAGGCCTACGTTGCTACCGGATTTAAGAATTTATAAAGGTTCTGGAATTATAATTTAATGGTGGACGTCGTCTTTTTGAAATAGTGCTCTTTAGGGTTTAAGTCTGAGAATTTAAAGACTCACTTTGGGACTCTAAAGTTGAAAAGAAAAGGGAATTTATTAGAATCTAATAAAAAGATGGAACCTCACTGTCAGGTGAAGAAAAATTCCCTGATCGATCCTGAGTTTTCTGTCATCTGAGTCGTCTTCAGAGGGAGTTGATCCGTTCAAACATCCTGGATAGTTGGATTGATGGATCCAGGCAGCGGCTCCCAGCTATTTACTCAACACAGCAAAATAATTTACTGAGATTACTTTCTTTGATTTAGCAACAGCTGTTGTCATTTACTACGATTGAGCTCCACTCCTACTAAATGTCACGTTACACACCACGAATCGCTCGCAGAGTGCAGATTTTCTACATAAAGTAAGGAGGTGTGGCCCTCACTGATGTGAGGGATCTCAGGAAGCCAGAAGAGGACTTTTTCCAGTCAAAGTGGACATCGTTCTCTTCTGTGATTCATTTGTCCGTTAATCACGCACCTCCTTTGCACATTTTTTCATTTGCACATTTCATGGCACATCACTCTTGGTCGCTGTGTCCTCAATGCTAAAAAAAAAACAAAAAAAAAAACAAAAAAGCTGCTTGTGTATATATATTTATATCACAATATTTTTTAGTTTACATTGTTTGTATTTTTATCGCATGCACCATCATCGCCACAACAAATTCCTCGTATGTGTAAAATCGTACCTGCCAATAAAGTTGATTCTGATTCTGATTCTAAAATTATAGCTAGCCTGCTTGAAAACCGGACACATGACAGTTGAACCTTTTTGAAAGTCAAGAAAATATAATGTTGGATCTTTGAGGCGTCTCAATGCTGAAACCAGTCGTGACGCTTGTAATATTCAAGCTTGGGAAGTGGGTTTCCAGTCAGCTCCAGCCTCCTCTGAGTGTTCTGGCTCAAAGATGTGGATCTGGATCGTTCAGCCCGAAGTCATCATCCTCATTTGGTGAACGTGCGTTCCGCTAAGTCGGCCACGGTTAGCAGTCACATTAACAGCTGGCTCGTCGCACTGTTGAAGGGAGCTGCTACTGGGTTGGGGGGGGGGGCGTGCACAACAACAAACCTCTGGACTTCAACATGAGAATATGGTTATTGGTACGTATCTGCTTATAATATTGTTGCGTCTCATTTTACATAGTTAGTGTATATTGTAACTAGGACTGTTTTGGGTAATTGGATGCACACAGAGAGAGGAGTATTTACTCTTTAATCAAACTCTTATTAAGACTGAGTGCAAATTCCCAAAATGTTGCCAGAACCTCTACAAGCAGAGGTTGTTAAAATTTAGTTAGATTTCGTAGTTGGCTTCAACTTTGCTCTTGAGTCAAAGCACCTTAGAGCTCTTAAGATTGTGAACGATCATGGGAAATTGAAATAAAACGTATTTTTATTCTAAAATGGAAGGATAAAACATGTTTAATGTCCCAAATTATGCACCAAACAAAGAAAAAGACAATTTTAAGCTGAGTTGCATTTTGAAAACACCACTGAGACACCATCCTGAGATGGAGTTGTTGAAATGTGTGATGGTTAAATATTATTTGTTCAGGGATTTCAGGCCTCTGCTGACGGTGTTTGCCGCTTATTGGCTCTGAACGCCGCCTCCACCTTAGAGACGCACAACATGCTGCTTCATACCAACACTTTAAATGAGTCGAGCATGAGACAATCATCAACATGGATGAATTTATACGCAAACATCCACGATGCTTCTATGAGAGTCGACACGACCAGAATCTACAGTTGCTGGTGAGATCTGGGAGATGCTGCAGCTACGTTAATGATGTTCTGGCGCAGTATTAATCAGGCAGATCATGTCTTCCTCACCATCTGCCAAATCCAGCTTTCTTTCTCTACAAAAGTTGGTTTTTGTCAAACAATCAAGGTCACAAGCTGCAAGAGCGTCGACGCACCTCCCGGTATCCTGGGACCGTTGCTTCCTTCACCAGACCGGAAACCGAGGCAACAAACTATTTTGTTTGTGCACAGCGCAGTGATTGAGTGAGAGGAAGGGACGACTCGCACAAAATAGCAGAAAGGCACAGTCTTTAAAAAATATTTTTACTTTCTTTTCCCCCGGTGTAGTAAGAATACTTTTTTACTGGAGCATTTTTTTTCCTCTCTCACACATCAGTGGCTGACTGCATGAAGGCACAGAGCAGCGATAAAAGATTAATGGAAAACTGCAGATTTCTCCTGTGCATCTTTTAGCATCTCCCTTCACAGGAGGAGCGTCCTCTTCTCGGGCTGTTAGGGGACTGAAATGCGACGTTGAAAATGCAGGCAGCGCAGCAGAGCTGCGCACGTTTTTAGTTCAGTGCAACTGGTGAATATTAAACTTGTTGCTCTGCGTTGCATTTGTCACAGCTTCTTTAGATGAGGCTGCCCCGCGGGGGGCGTAAACAAGTGACATCATCCCCCTCCTGCAGACAGGCCCCTCCCCTGTGGTTGTGAGTGACAGCGCCAGCAGCAGGACCCCTCACCAATCAGGCGTTAAACACAGAGCTGGGAGCCGTGGAGGCCTGGAGCCCAGGGCTGTTCCAGCTGCTGGGCTGGTACCCCTCAGCGGGGGGGCTGAGTGGCTGTACGTGTGCTAACATTTGGGTTTATGTTTACTCTCAACAGCTGCTTGTGAGGTTGGTTTTGTGTGTTTTGTTTATTTTAAAGATGGTTCCTGGTGTTTACTTTTAAATACATTTTTTTGTTTTCGTTATCACTTCTCAGCAAAGAGTCAGTATTTATTAATTCATAACAAGACATGCATTGCGGGCTTTTCTTTTACATTCAGACATTTTCCTTCTATTGACTTGGAGCAGATAAGTGAGGTTTTGTGGGTTCGTATTCAGCAGCTGTCAGTAGATCGTGTTTAATGCCTGCCATTAGGAATGATTAGCTTTGGATTAGCTGCAGCTTTTGTCCTGTCAGCTCCCTTTGTTTTTCTTGTCCTTTTCAAATCCAGTTGATTTAAGAAGTGGCTCTTTTGAAATTTACCTAAACCCAAGCACAGACGAGATGCGCCGTGGGGCTCAACTATTATCACAGCGCCGGTTTTGACGTTAAAACATGTTAGCAGACAATGTGGTGGAGCTGAATGCTGGCTACAAACGAGGCCGGCGGTCGACGTGGTCACTGTTAATGTGTTGTTCAGACTGGGGATAATGATGGTGGTATCCAGTCACACCACTGCTGGGGCTGAAGCATTATCAATTTTTTAAATTAAAGCGCAATTCACTGCAAAATCACACTGGGGACGAAATGACTTCTTTGCACGTGCTGACATAAAGTGCAATTTCAGTGAATCAGTCAAATCAAAGCAGACGTTTTTACTTTGTTATTAAAGGCAACACTTGTGGAACATTAATTAAATTACTCTACATGGATTCCTAAAGAAAAAAAAAACTCAAAATGTGAATAAAACCATCGTAGCATCTGCTTCCTGATTTTCATATGGCATTCCTACAAATTAGCTTGATAATCAGTCATTTGATAGTTGTTGCACGTATAGAAGCTCCGTAAAAGGCTTTGCTTCATTACCTCTCACAATTAACAATAAATGGTAAAAGAAACGGTTGTTGTGGGAAGTCCTATGCATTGAAATTGACTCGTTATCTTGGAAGAGATTCGAGCTCTACAATAGTAATGGCTGTGAGCCTTGATGGAAGCAAAAGGTTCGTCATGAAGAGCAATGTTTTGTCCAGTTATAATATGTTTCAGCATCAACCTTGAGAATTTCTGAAGTGTTGATAACTCTTCAGCTGTTTCTGCACACCAGGTATTGTGGTCTTTGTCAGCATCTAGTATGCCGCAGTCTTTGGGCTGGAGTCATGACAGACGTTTATTTCAGGACCGTTGCGAGAAGAAACATGCCACGACTCGTGGACTGATGGTGATAGCATTGCCCAGCTGCAACGCTTGTACTGGTGAGGGTTGGCAGGTTGACCAGTGGGTCCCACCGGAGCTCTGCCAGATCTCGTTTTAATCGCTGGCTGCACTCGTTCTTGGAGGACGTCCAGACACATTTGAACAAAAATGTAAAATAACCTTGAATGGCACCACAGGTTAGCACAAGCTAACCCAGAAAAGATAACAGAGCCAACTGTGACTGATGGGAGGTGGCCGTGCTGTACGAAGAAAAAGAGGCTTCAAAAGCACATTTAAAGAAGCCTGTGGGTGACGTCTCAGGGGGTTTGTTCTTCTTACACTCTGGTAAGGTCGGTTGGTGTCAAGTACAGAGCGTTAAATGCGTATTTGTGTCGATAATCAGGATGCAGTAACTTATAATTTCCTTGATTAGAAACATTCACACCTGATTGCCCAAGTTGTGTGATTATAAATGACTTGGGTTTAAAGTTGGGAAAGGACAACGGCTTTTCTCTTTTTCTTTCTTTGCTTTTTTAACTACCCTTTTTTTTCTTGCTTTTACTGTTGTTTAAAACCGATAACCTATAACTTTCAGCTCCCAAAGGCCGATACCGATAACCGATAAGACACACATATACCTAAGATCATTACATCAATACTATGAACAAAACCAAAAATAGTTTGGACTATTTAAATGAACAGAGATTTATTTTTTAACTTGAAAAACTATTGACAAACCTCAAACATTTTCTTAAAGCTATCAAACAAACCTATTTGATATCTCACATCAACTTAAATAAGGTTGCATTACTGACTGATATAAAAAAGTAAAGGCTCCTTGAACTAATGGAAATACATGCATCAGAATTACAAACTGAAAATGATTTACATTTACATTTAAAGGATTTTGACTTGTGGTTCCATTTAAATTAGTACTTTTAATTAAAGTAATAGAGGTTCAGTAGTTTTTTGTTTTTTTTTTTATCTCATGGAAGCTTTAGATGAGAGAGATGATGGGAGGGGAGACTGCTGCTGGCTTGTGCACGTTAGCATTAGCTCATGTTAGCGCGATTTCAAAACTCCATGGAAGTGATTATGTTGTAGGTGGCTGATCAGGTTTGACGTATTAAAGGTTGTGCTATTTTTCCCTCCTTGTAGAATTCACTCGGAGGATTCGTCACAAATAAACACCAAACTATCTTCTTCTGAAACTTTAACGAAGTTCCATGTCATCGCTGCCATTTTGTTGTGATCTGCACAACAAACTGCATTCAAGGTGTAACGTAAATTCCCACGTTTCCTCGTTTGCTAGTCGTTCTTTCAGCCTTTTCTATTTTTTTCTTTTTTATGCGTAACATGACACGAAATACTGTGAATATCAATTCAAGTCGGCAACTACTAAAATTATGACCGAGTTAATGAGTTGTTTTCTGGAATGAGGGGGTATTCTTGATTTTACTGATTGAGAAATAGTTTTTCTGATTATGCCGACGTCACTTGAACATAACTTTCACTGCAGGTCAATCAAGGATCAGAGGGAGCGAGGCACTGCTGTGTTGACAAAAATATATATAAGTTATTGAGGCTATTCGTCGTGATATCGGACTTATCGGGATGACATCATAATTTCCTGTTATAGTTATCGTGCGCCTCTATTTTTAACTTGCAGTTTGGGTGAACAGGTGTTGTGTGATGCGCTCTAGCGTCTGTTAAGGGAGGAATGTTGAGCTTTACCTGTAAATGGTGAGGATTATAAGACAATAAATAAAAGCTTGACTGCCTTCTGCTTGTGACAGGAGATCATTTCAGCTGTCAAGTAAAGTAATTACAAATGTTATCACCTGTAACGAAGCAGAAGATCGCCCAGTGAGCTGCACCTGAGTTTTAATTTGTGGCATTTCTCACAAACGACAGATTTGAGCTCACTGTGAGAGAAACGGCATTTCCTGACTTTCATCTCCGAGGAAGTTATTTTCACATTCATAAGCAAGTGCTCCCCAAAAGTAACACACATTTATGTGTCTGGTAAAAAAAAGAAAACAATAAAAAGTATTAGATGCCGTGATACATTTTTGAGAGCGCGCAGTGCCGTGGCGTTTCAAACGTTATCTGCAACTCTCACCTTCATTCGGCCCGGTATTATAGCAGGTAATCATCTCCACGCTAGGCTGCTTCCTGAGAGAGCAGGTGAACGCGTCGTCTGACTGCAGCGTTAAAGCCACCTGACCGACCGACATACGACGATGTAAACACTCTCCTTAGCGTCCCAGGAGGACGCCGTCCGCTCTGCAGGGGAATCCAATTACCCGAGCGGTGGCTGGAAGTGTGGGGAAATGTCGCCGGTGGTGAGCATGAACATCGGCGCCCAGGAGGTAGACGGCGCCTGCGTTTCTGGCGCTGACTTTCCTTCACGTACACACCCATGCTAGAACATGCAGAGCTGCAGCTTATTTATGCAGTTGCTCGCTGAACCCTAACAGTCCCTGCTGGCCTTCGGTGTGTGTTCATGTGTGTGTGTGTGTGTGTGTGTGTCTTTGAGGCTCAGTGGGAGTTTTGCAGTTTTGTTTGAATGTCACAAGCCAAATTGATCAAAAATAAGCTGCGCTCTCGCTTCAGCGCATAAGTGCAACTCATTTTCCTCACACATCTCTTCCCATGGCTAGCAAATGTTTGCAAGGCAGGAAATGATTGCACATAATTCTTTGGGGATGAATAGGGATGTTTTGGCCAATTAGCATGTTTCCTCTCGTCTGATCTGACGGCAAGCTCAAGCTCTGGCGTCGGCTTCTTAGCTGTCTTCCCTTTTTGGGAAGAGAATAGTCAATTATGGAACGGAGGCCAGGCCTCTTCACAGCTACTCATATGCTGTTTGTCAGTAACGATGGATGTGATAATTCAAAGCTGTCACTGCGGTTGGCTTCCTAAATATTGGTTGAGAAAAGAATCACAAAAGGACCCACAGTAGCTCTTTGTTGAAGAGGATAATTAAGATGGCTGGCTGGGGAACACTCGTCCATATTTCCCATCTATATCTCCTCTCAGCTTTACAGCACGTTCCTTTAGCTACCTCAAATGGGTATTTTGAAGCTGTATCACCAGTTCATACAGTTGAGACGCTGACTCCGCCCCCTAAAATCAGCCGAGATGAACCGAGCTGCTATCAGACGAGGCTTTTGCTGCAAATATGCTCAACTATTAAAACAAGGATATCTTTGTGATCTTAACACAACTGAAGGGAAATGTTTACAAAACTATTTATGGTCATTTGTTTAATACAGTGATCCCTTATTTTTCCCCCCCCCCGCGAAAATCAAAATCCGAGAACTGGAGCTGGAGCCCCTCTAGCCTAAATAATGTGTTTAAAATATGTTTAAAAACTGCAAAAAAAGTAGCGAGACACTGCAGTGAAACAAGACAAAGGCTCAACTGTGGTCTTTCTGTTACCTTCACAGCCTCTGGTCTCTGAACAAACCGCTGTTTCATCTAACCTCGTTTTTCATTCTGCCGTCCCACGACGCACACACTACATTACCCATAAGGCCACCTTCTTAAAGGGGCCACGCTGGCTCACAGCATTTTCTTTGCTGCGAGAGAACGCGCACAACATCTTGTGATGTTTCAATTTTTTCTTTTTTTTTTTTTTTTTTTAGATAATATATTTCTGAAAAAAATCCGCAAATAACTAAAACAGTGGAACTTAAAGCGCGAATTGGCAAAGGATCACTGTATTTCAATTGAATTCAAGCAATTAAAATCATTAAAAAATTACTGTCATGTGCAGTAGGAAACTGTATCATCTTACTTGGTTTTCTTATAGTACAGTTCCTCCTCTTGATATTTTCTCATCCTTTTGTACAGGAAAGTTTTTCTTGGTTTCTGCAGTTCAGTCAGATATGAAGGTGTTTTTGCCACCTCCAGTCTTGAGTGACCTACTGGGTCACTGTGATCTCTGCTGGTATTCCTCATACATCTTAAATGTGTGGTGGAGCACCGCTCACCAGTGTAGTCACCCTCCTGCACATTCTCTCAGTTCTTTTTTTAAATTTCTTATTTTTTGAGTGTCTGATGTCGCTCCACCGGAGGTTTCCATTGATGGAGTCTGACTTCCACTGCTTTGTTCATCTTTGGTGCAAGCTTCTGCATGCAGTCGGCATCCAAGCATGAGGGGTTTCTCTCACTGCAGCCAAGCTGAGTCGGTCCTAACGAGCTCAGAGTTAACGCTGCTGTCAGTGGGATCCAGGATTTCAAGATCTGACGCGTGACCCCGGCGGTGGACTCCACAGCTGCGCTGCTACATATTATAGTTCCAACTACCTCAGTCTGGATGGTCTTGTGCCAGAAGCATCAGGTTTCCATCTGTGCAGATTTCAATTCAATGCAAAAAATACTTTATTCATCCCCCAAGGGAAATTAGATTTATTTTATCTAGGGCTGGGCAAGTTAACACGTTATTATCGCGTTAACTTATTAATTTATATTTATTTTATTGTGCGTTAACGCATGTTGCTCACATGCTTTTGTTTTGAAAAGTCTGTTACTGGCTGCTGCGGAACCGGAAGATAATTGGCAGGTAAACATGCAGAAAAGCTAAAACAGACATGGAGGACAGTAAAAATCCGTGAACTTTACAGTTCAGGTAGCAACTCAGGTAGCAATATTAACAATTCTGTCTAAAATTCTGGACTGCAACAAAACTTTGTGGTCATTCCTCCATGTTCCATCAGATCTGCTCCATGTGTTCACTGTCCTGCTGTTCTCTAGCTGGTTACTGCAGTGCAGCTCCATCTAGTGGCACAGATGTGTAACGACAACAGAAAGTCCAGTCCTCCATTATAAAACTAATTCAGTTTTGTGGCCCGTTTTTTAATTTCGTATTTTTAATCCAAGTCTAAGATTGAAATATAAAAAAAAAAATTGCTTTTTTTTTTCATTTTTTTGTGTAAGATTAAAAATCGAAAAACATAATAAAATGTCACTTTTTATTTATTTATTTATTTTGATTGACAATTGAAAATGGAAAGAATGAATGATGCATGGATTGGTAAAGTTACAGAACTTTAACATGGACATTTTCATTTTAAAGTTCTCCCAGACGGAGGATTCAACAGAAACAAGGTTATTTGTAACAACTGACAAGTTGAACTCCCCGTTAAAAGTTTCTGCTGTTACCTCAGAAATTACTTGTTTTAATGTTCTGATTGTGCTGAGACACAATCATTTTGTTGGATTTTGTTTTGTTGACTTTTTTCTTATTTTTATAAAAACAGGATGACATTATTGCACTGGAAGTGGCAATAAACTTTTTTTTATTTTACATTTTTTAAAGATGATTTTAAGATGATTTACACTAAATATGTGTTACAAGTGCTAATGTTAAAAGTGTTTGAACAAATATTATGACACTTTAGTTCATATGGCAGCGGAACATTTCAATAAAAGTACATTTTACACTACTTTTGAATAAATTATTTGATTTTTGAGTATACAATGCGATTAATCGTGATTAATCAGGGAAATAATGCGATTAATCGTGATTAATAAATTTTAATCGTTGCCCAGCCCTAACTTTATCATGTAAACTTCATTACGTTACCATCGTTGTAACATTCAAATGAACTGTTCACTTGAAAAGAGGACATGAATAAATCTGTGTTTACATGTTTTGCTCATAGTCGCTATAAAAAGAAGTGGACAGACCCTCTGTGACATCACCCATAGGTTCCCGTCTGTTAGACATATGGGGGGGTTTCCATCCTGACTGCAGCCAACCAGGGCAGAACTATAAAGCCTGGTGGTCAATATAGGCTTTTAAAGACCAAAAAGTAACAAATATTGTAGATATTGTGAAGTTTGCTGTTACCAGGTGTGTTTTTTTCTTTTACTGTGAGGGAGAATAAGGGTGCCGTAGGGGTACAGTCATCATTGGCTCTCGTCTCCCGCCAGCGAATGAATCCAGTGGTCTGGTTGGATGCAGAGGCCTTCACACTGTCATTTACTGAGCCGCCACATCCGTGGTCTCACAGGTTAAACCGTTCACCTGCACGTTTGGAGAAGCTCAAGCAGTCGGTCATGGAGGAGCTCACATGCAGCCTCTTTGACCCTCCGTGATTATGTAGATTGTGTGTGTGCATGTGTGTGTGTGCATGTGTGTGGGCACGTTTCTCCTCCATTTCACTAATTGCTTGGAGAAGTAGATAAGACTGTAATTACAGCGTTCGTCTAAGTAAAGAGCTGCTGGTGTCATTCTTCATCCGCGGTGCTAAATTTTGCTGCTTGTGGCCTCGTTTCAATCATCTGTCGCCGTGCAGAAGCCAAAACATGTGGCGAGTTTTTCAGCCATGTGTGAGCATCACTTTGTTAAAGGGAGCTCGGATTAGGAATTGTGAGCAGCTTTCAGTGGTGTTAAACTTCTCGTAGATGTTTGCTTGAAGGCGATCGACTTTCTCACCCGACAGAAAAAAGCTCTCTTTTAGAAAAGGCTGCTGCCATTTAGAAATTTGAAAATCAGGTGATATTTTTCCCGTTCACATACTTTATTGGACTTAAATGCCACCGCGGCTCTGCTTTTAAATTGGTTTATTTCAATAAGCATCGGTCCAAAAGGAGGAATCTGCAAGAAAATGTTAATTGCAAGAACACCACGTTTAATTTAGTGGTCTTTAATTTTAACAAGTAAATGCTGTGCAGCTGATGATCCTGTCTGATGGTCATTAGTGCTGCTGTGTGTTGGTTTTAGTTTTGATGTTGGAGATCTTCTGATGATCTGCGTTAATGTGGGCTGATGCCTCCACACTTGATTTTTGCTCTTGTCACATTGTTTGTTTTGTTGGTTTTCAGTGCCATACCTTGGCCTAATTTCTAATTCTTTTTCCTTTACAATAAAAATAATTACTCTGGTTGCTCTGGATTAAACTTCGATTTCTCAGGAGCAGTACCAATGGATGCAGAACATTTATGTGATGTCTTTTTAATGGGGTTTATACTTCTGTGGGGTGAAAAGTAAAAAACATTTATCTTGATCAGTTGACCACAAATTAGATATTAGAAGAGTTATAATCTTACATAAGAACATGTCCCATGACACTAAAACAAAATTATAAAGTTCACTTCTGCTTGTTTGTGTGAAATGCATTTTGGGATACTTTGCCGTCTGAAGTTTCTCCATTGGACATGTCCTCGACTGCAGGGATTATGACGGCACTTGTCAAGGTGTTGACTCTGCATCGAGGCTACCTGAGCACGTGAGGAGGCAGCACTCGCACTGATCCAGGGCTTTGCAGATGTTTGTCTTTCCGGTCTTTTCCGGACCAGTGGGTTCCCATTTCATGAGAGAATTTTGCCAAACTGAACTGGTTTCACTGGCCAAGCTACTTTGGCTTCAGGCTGGACCCAAATATTCAGCCGTCCTTTATGTGAACATCCAAATTAGATTTTGGGTTTCTTTTTTTTTGTTTGTTTTTTTGTGAGTGTGAACAGCGAATGCTGCAGCCATGAACGTCACCTGCAGTGACTCATCAGTCCATTTCAGCTGTTAATGAGTCATGCCAGAGACCTCAGCTGTACGGTACACCTTAAGTGAGGCGTTTGAAAACTAGAAACTCCTCCCACATCCTCTTTATCCCTAGAAAGGAGGTTCTGCATGTCATACAGTATCAGTGTTTACGCAGGTTACAGTATATTTCCTGTCACCTGCCACCGCAGCTCTTAAATGCTGAAATAGCATCACCAACAGAAGCTTTCACTTTATGACGAGGTTTCTTAAGGTTTACAGAACTAAATATTTCCTCCCTTTACCTGGATAACAGTATATAAGCCAGTCTCTTATCAAACATTTCCTTGACAAAGCTGTCAGATCCAACAGCCCAGGTGAGAGTTGACACGGCATTTATGTTTCTGTTCAGCTCACCGAGCTGTTACAGGTGAGAGGAGATGCCCACCTTTGGCTCTGTTTAACAGTCAGCTCTGGTGTATGATGGAGAGATGAAAACTAGAAACATGGCTGAGGAGACGGCAAGTAAATGCTGTCATTTGATGATTTGAGGAATCGGGGGGGATTTCAGTGCATAAAGAGCAGGGATGCAGGTCTAAACTGGAGGTGGTGATTCTGGAAAGAAAAACAGCTTCTTGTTCTGAAACTCCATCAGAAAGCATCAGAGTGATGGTTAAATGACAATAAAATACAGATATTTCTTTATTTTCCGCGACTTAATTAGTTGACAGACATTAACAGACATCTGCAACACATTTTAAAAGATAGTTTAAAGGGGGGACCGTAGTGCTGGGAAGGTTTGAGAAAGAAATGATGATGTTCTCCCACACAGCTGGTGTCAACAGGTGACCAGTATAACAACAAATGTTCATCTTCCTGGAAGAAACGTTGGAAACATTTCTCTTTCTACATCAGGGGTGTCAGACTCATTTCCTCTGAGGGCCACATCAGCATCATGGTTGAAGGCCAGATTGACATCATGAATGTAACAAAATGGAATGTAAACCCAGATAAATTAAACTACACCTTATTATATTGTAAATTACTGTTTCTGTATTTATTATGTATTCAATGTATTTAAATCATTATTATATTAAACTCGGGGTTTGTGGTTGTAAACCTGCTCTCGCACAGGTGATGTGTGAGAGCACATCACCTGAGAGTATCCATTACCTTGGTTTCAGAGGCGGGAGCGATTCTTGGTTTTTCTTGTGGGCTAATTTAGCAAATTTATGATGTCAAAATCTGGACGTAGATTGTACTCTTCACGACTGACACTACCTCATAACATTAAAGACATACTGCATTCAGACAAATCGTTTTACATGAATCTACCTTCCTTTTGCATCAATTTTTCTTTTCTTAGACATGTTGGGGTTAGTTTGTAAAGGTCTTTCTCAAGTCCATCAGTTCTGAAAATCGTCTTGATGTCTTGCTCATGCTGATATACTGTTATCATTGTCGGTAACGAGGAAATGCATTATGGGAGATGCAGTTTATCGTCAATATGCGCTTTAAAGTGGCGTAAGCTTAATTTAACTCTTAAAATATTGGTTTAAAATTTGAGGCCAAGAATGCACAAGCTCTCGAGGGCCACATAAAATGACGTGGCGGGCCACATTTGGCCCGCTGGCCTTGTGTTTGACACGTGTTCTACAGCGTACAATATGAAATGATTTCAGAAATCTAGAGCAGAGGTCTTCAACCCTGGTCCTCGAGGCACCGTATCCAGCAGGTTTTAGAGGTTTCCCAGCTTCAACACACCGGATTTTAATTAATGGTCATTATCAGGTTGTCCTCAAAGTCTGAACAAGTCTGTTGATGACACAGCCACTTGTATCACGGTGTGAAGAAGGAGGGAAACATCTAAAACCTGCTGGATAGGGTGCCTGGAGGACCAGGGTTGAAGACCTCTGATCTAGAGGGATTTCAGGAAATAAAAGACCAGAGAAACAAGCCTGTGTCGATCATACTGAAAACATACTGAGGTCTTTCTTTTTGGGAAAAAAAAAAAAAAAAAAGGATGGTTGGGCCCCCCCACCTGTGGCGCTGTGGTTAGGGCAGGTGGGCTGCAGTCCTCTGGATGCCAGGTATGCTAAACCATCACAAACCGAGTCTAAAAGCCAGACTAAATGGCAGTGATGGCAGCATGAACGTAGAAAAATAGACAGATTTTAAACCAACACATACTGTCTTGAAGACCACATCTTTCCAGGGATGTCCATGATTTATTTATTTTTATTTTTAACACAATGAACAACCGCATCCTACACACATGACAAAGGTATGAGTGAGTAAGGAGGGGTTACCGGGCTGCCCTGCCTGACCTCCTCCTCTGTCTTCAGTAAGAAATCTGTGACCCAGTACCGCTGCACACCTGAACATGCTTGCTCCCCCCAAAAAAACACCTGAAATCTTTCCTTGTTTCAATAAGAAACGTAAGTGTAGAAGAAGCTAAACGTCCACTCATGCTGACAGACTCGTATTTATCTGCCGTGGAGGCTGATGAGCGCCCACGCTCGCAGGAGGAGGAACGTTTCCAGACATGGCCGACTCACAGACGCAGTCGTTGGATGGAGTGGTCTCGCAGCGATCCATCAGTGGAAGTGGTTGGAGCGCACATCAGACAAGCGAGATGACAAAGGCTCCTCAGACAGATGAATCAGCCTCGTCTCTGTGAAAGGAGCGTGAAAGAGATGTTCACATCCATCCATCCATCCTCGTCAGCAGCCGCCGGGCCACCCTGCTCCCTCCCAGCGTCGCCCACGCAGACGAGCGGTGACGGCGGGGCCGCTAACTCAGACACACCTCACGCCGTTGTAACATTTATAAAGTGCAACACAGAGATTTTCTCCCCACAGACGCCATTATGGGAGGAGGGGAGTTGGCCTCATCTTGTTGACATTTTCATAGGCAGTAGGAGTAATTTATGTAAGCTTAGCTCGCTCCCGGTGCACTGGGCCAGAACACAGTAAAAGCAAACACAGGGGGAAAGAGAACAAATTGCTTTTTTAAATTGCTCAGACAAAAGGTGCACTTTTTTGCTCTATTAGGACAAAGTGCAAACACCAACTACAAAGCAGGGTCACGAGTCACGGACGTGTGACTAAAGTAATAGAAACGCCATCGTGGCTGCCAGTGGGCTGTTTTCTACATCCAGTATAAGTTTTACCTCCCTGGAGAGGATTTTAAGGTTTGCTTTACATTTTCAAACATCCCCTTATATGAAACAACCAGATGATGATGTCTGTAATTTAATCTTATCTTTTAGCCACCCAAATAAACTATTTTTATCCTTGTAAGACGTCTGCCGATTGTTGAACATTAACCTTCTTGAGTACCTGCTTGACCTTCAAGCTGTAAACAGGTTGCTTCACTTTTAATTACCAACTTCCTTCACATACATTTGTCTCATTAAACACAGACATGATCGTAAACAACTGCAGAACAGGACGCTTACCTGCGCTGCTACGGCAACGTGCCCTTTATGCTTTAGTGCTTGTTATCCTCTGTTATCAGTGGACTTGCAGACTCTGAAACAGATTAAAATAAGTCTTTGATACACACAGTTTGAAGCTGATCTGTTTTTCTTTTTATTAATTCTATGGTTTGGCATCCTAGAAGGTTAGAAGACTCACATACTCCATTTGTAATGAGTAAATGCTCAGGAAGGCAGAGGTTTTGTGCAGTTTATCGTGTCGAGGTAGATTTTTTTTGGTTCTTTGCAGCTAAGGAATATCACAGATGTGTAGGATATGTTCTCTGAGTACCCAGAATAACTGAATCATTCTTTGGACGCTCCAGGCGTTATCTGTGCTGTGAACCTTGCCGACCCCAACGCTGTGCAGCAGGACGAACCCTAATGATCAAATTACGAAAAGATCCTCTGCAGATGGACCGGTCAAGAATAAAACTTCCACAGATGGTGAAATTTTTATGAGGAAGTCTCACGCCATCTTGTCTACAAACACGTCTTTGGCTTTGCTTTCTGAGTTTGACATCTTGGATCCATCAGATGTGGCGCATCACTAACGGCACGCTTCTCAGAGCATCCCAGCTTGACCCCCGTGTTATTCACCTGGTCCTGATGGTGATGGTGCACCTTGACTGTTGTCCCGTCACACACGAGGTGCACAAAAAGAAAAAAAAAAAATGTATTTTTATATTTCTGATAACCATGTCTGTTTTCTTTTGGACCACGCCGGCTCACAGCCTTCAAATAGACCATTTCACCTCAGTGAACATGACGGCCAACACACTTCAGAGAGTATCCAATGGCGACTAACAGTGGAAATGTAATTAAACTGAGCATCTCTGTATCATCTGTATCTACTCATTAATTGCTACAAACGAAAACTTCAGTCAATATGAATTTAAGTACAAGTACAGAAATGTTTTACGTCAATGTGTCTTCCACAGTTCTCTCCTCATAATGAGAGCCATTTACAGACGCAGTAGTTGAAATTACTGAACAAGCTTCACGTGTTCTTTAAAGCTTTCAAAGGCAATTTAATTTGTTCATGCTTGAATTCACGTTTCACCAGCGCTGCAGTTCGATGATGTACATGCGCGTCCGAGTCCTCGTAACTGTTTGTAAAGGTCTGCCACGCACGGACAAGCAGAAGACGAGCGCTGGCAGGCGCGTCTCGTACGGCGCACGTTACAGGACGTCAGTCAGGTCTCGGTAATCAGCTGAAAACCTGTCAGGTATCAGGTGTGAGAGCTTGGAGAACGTTAGTGAGATGTTGAGTTTATGACCATTTGTTCTTTTTTATCTGTGACCAGTTTGTGTGAAGCTGTTTTGACTGAATTTCATGCTTCATGTGCTTGACAGCTTTTTTTTTTGGGGGAGATTTGACTTTTCATCAATGACTCGGGCTGTTCTGACTCTGATGTCTCAGGATGTCCTGATACAGTGATCCCTTGCCACTTCGCGGTTTGAGTTCCACGGTTTTAGTTATTTGCAGATTTTTTTTTCAGAAATATATTATAATAAAAAAAAGAAAATCAAGAAATAATCGCTGAAATTCTGCAAAATCCACCCCACAGCAGACGAGAGGCTGCAGCTGCCAGCGAAACATCAAACGATGATTCACAGCCTCCTGTAAACAACAGAGAAACACAGACGGCCCAGAACTCTAGAAGCTGTGCTCTGATTGGCCGAGATGCATTACCCAAACATCAGAGGATGTTGTGCAGAAAGACCACAGTTGAGCCTTGTTTCGCTACAGTATCTTGCTACCTTTTTGCAGTGTTTAAACATAATTTAAACACATTATTTAGGCTCGGGGGGCTCCGACTCCAGTTCGCGGATTTTAATTGTCGCGGGGGGGCGCCAGTTGCCATTAACCGCGAAAACTAAGGGATCACTGTACAGGCTCTAAAACACGTGTCAAACACAAGGCCCGCGGCCCTCGAGCACTTGTGCACTATTGGTTTAAATTTTAAACCGATATTTTAAGACTTAAAATAAGCTTACACCACTTTAAAGCGCATAATGACAATAAACTACATCTCCCACAATGCATTTTCGTCGTTACCCACAACTATAACGGTATATCACCATGAGCAAGAACTCAAGACGATTTTCAGAACTGATGGATTTGAGAAAAACCTCTACAAACTAATCCCAACATGTCAAAGAAAAGAAAAATTGATGCACAAGGAAGGAAGTTTCATCATCGACGAGAAAACGAATACAAGTTTGTATCTCAAGGTGAAAAAACAGTATGTCTTTTGTGTTATGAGGCGGCCGTCAGTCCTGAAAGAGTTTAATCTACGTCGGCATTTTGACAGAAAACATGGAAATAAATACAGAATCCGTTATTTACCAATTATAATAAGTTGTACTTTAATATATTTTGATTTACATTGCATTCATGCTGTCAATCTGGGTGTCAAATGAGTCTGACACCCCTGCTCTAAAAACCTTCTCTATCATTATTATTATTATTATATATTATTCTTTTATTTATAATTATTATTTCAAATAGAATGAAAATAGATATGATTTTGGTAATTTTAACTGACCTAAAACGGGAAAGATTTTGTCTGGTTTAATGTCATTTTTTTTAATGTGCTTTTTATGTGTTGTTTTTTTTCTTACAAAAAAAGATTTGGGAAAATATTGGCATTAACCGACAATATATATGCAGACAGTTGCTTAGAATGAATAAATCAAAAAACCGCTAATCAGAAATTTGAAAGCATCTCTGGCTTGTTGCAGCTGCTTTGCAGAAATAGTGCAGAAGATTCGTGGTAGAGAGGAGGTTTAGCAGAACGATGATTTATCTCCTATCTATCCATCTGAGGTGGTGAAATAAGCATTTATCAAAGGACGACATGCAGCTGGTCCCAGAAAATGAGGCGTTTGTATCGATAAGACGATGATATACTCTAGGTGGAGTTCAAGAGGGCAAATCTGGAACACATTAAGTGTGATCTATCTACTCTGGGTTTAAATGTAGCTCTGCTGCAGCCAGAGGAAATAAATGGCCATCTTTACGGTTTCATTTTGCACCGATTCTTTTTTTTTTTATCAGATTAGAACATATGGCTTCTCAGCAGCACTTTCATGTTTCTTGTGGAGAAAGCTTTGACCGCTTTGATGGCTGCTTCATGGCCACGCCAAGCTCTCCCACAGACGTCATGTATTCTCGTAGAAACCCTCTAATGACCAGAAACGCTAATGTAAAGAGGAGATTAGAATCTGCTTCAATGCGATTTGCAGTGAAAGAGGAAAAAAATCCTTTTTCCATAAATACGTTGTGGGAAAGACTGTACCTGAGTTCAATTTTCCCAACTGCTATTGTTATATGACTCATGTCTTACAAAAATGGCTGCCACAGCCATTCAGCTAGGACAAGGTGTTTTATTCCACATCGATAAAACTGTCAGAAAACCGTCTCCCTAACAAGGGTGATAATGGTCCAACTGCACAACCACGTTGAGGTAATCCCTCTCCTGTGGTCCCTTTCTCACTTTTTCCCCCGGCTGCTCCTTTCTTTTCCTCCATATTTCTGTCATCTTGTCAGTTCTCCTCCAGCCTCAGAACAGTGTGTTCCTCCTCGTGCCCCCCGTGGAAATATGAGGGAAGCTGTTGTGCTGACAACCACCCTGCATCACACAAAAGTGCTGCCATCTTTTGACAGAGGTAGACTGTAGAGCTGCCCTCCTTCTTTACTGCCTCTCTTCGCTGGTTTTCCAGATTTTCATGAATATAAACTGCTGGTTCAAACGCATCTGCACACTGGAACAATCAGGAAATACTCCACGTTCAGGATTACAATCTAACTGACAGATTTGGTGTAATCTAAGTCCTTTAATAAATTGTATAAAGCTTTTGAAGAATGACTAAGAACAAGGAATTGCAGTTCCTTGATTGACCACTGGGGGGTGGCTCCAAAAGCAAGTTTATCTCGAATGACCTCAATCAGTGCGTTTACATGGGAAGTTTAATTCCTCTTTAATTCAGAATTAAAGTTAAAGTCCAATAAAAGTTACCATGTAAACACTTAATTCCATATGAAAATGTCAATTCCGAATTAAACTTAATTCCGAAGTAAGTGGCTGGTTTATTCCCATTTTAATTCCGCATTAAATAATTCCGCGGTCATGTATACACTCATTCCTCTTTAAATTAATTCCAGTCTTTCTGCGCATGCTAGTTCTCTTGCCCGTCTGTCGCGATGACGCTTATATTCCGCGCTGGGCTTGTTTTCCAAACGGCAGCACGCAGTAAACGGTGTTAAGAGCAGAGACGATTTATTTAATAAATATCTTGGAGGAACTGGAAATAATTAAAAGAACAGATGGCAGGAAACATAAAAATTGTGAGCTTTTCAAAGTTGTAGCGGCCAGGTTAAATGAAGGAGGTTTCGCAGATAGAGACGCCAACAAGTTAAAAAAAAAAAGGGGTATGTTGTTGCTAACCTAGTTAGCTAAGTTTGTTTTCTTCCGGTAGATGTAAAGACGTCCGCCCCCCCCATCCAATCAGAACCCTTCCCAACCCCCAGACCTAAAGCGTAGTTGGATAAAGCCGATCAAACGTGTTTTCCATGTAAACCTTAATTCGGAATTACTATTTCCATGTAAACTCGAAAGGAAAATAGTTTAATTCGGAATTAAAAAACATCATGTAACCGCAAGCCAATGTTAAAATGTATGACTTCGCAGCTGAAATAAACATATTTACAACCTGATTTAAAAAAAAAAAATAAGAAAAATAACAGTTTTGGTCTCTAATAGCTAAATCTGACATCCATGACAACTGAATGGAGGATTAAATTTTAAAGAACCACATCAGGTAAAGTTAGATAATGCAACAAATTTAGCTGGTGACAAGTTGTCACTTTGAGATAGTGGATAAAAAAATAATAAAAGTGAAAGTATTTAGTTCTAACTTTAAAATGTGAATTAAGTTGTCAAGATGTTGAAAATGTATTCTGATGTCTTTTATTGTTTCCCCCACTGAGCTTTATAACGTCATATAAACTAATGGTGATTGACGATTTTTCCAGAAGAATCAGTCCATTTGGAGTCATATTAGATTTCAGAGTGTGGTATTTATATTTATATTATTTACATATTTATGTGGATTCAGAATCATCAAATGTTTTTGAATATGTATTAGCCTGCTAGCTTCGATGCCATCAAGTACACAAGAACACTAGCAGTTCCAGCTGCAACTCGCCTAAGTATGACTCCAAACCTGCCGTACTCATGAAACACCTGTTTACAGGTTTGCAAATTAATGTTTACGTAGCATTTAGTTGCTCATTTGTGTGTATGTTGAAGGTAATGTTTGATTAGCTCAGCGAGTCCCCCTGTTGACGTGGAGGTCGGTACTTTTACAGCACTGTCTGAGATTTTACTCCTGCTGAGTCATTCTCTTGTTCTCTCCTTCTCTCATCCCTTTCTCCTCCGTCATGGTGTCTGCTGTAGCTCTGTGAGCCGCCGTAGTCGTTGTTGTCACATGGTGCTGTAAAGCAAGTTATCATGAGAGTCCAAAGTTGCTGTGACTGGAATTGGAGATAACAAGCTAGATGGCCCTTCCTAAAAAATATACTCAAATATTCCTTCAGTGAAATTTAAACTCATATTTTCATTATGGCACAACTCGTTGCTGTTGCTTTAATTCTTGTCACCACCCCCGCTGATTCTGTGCAGCCCTGGACGTGGGCAGAACGAGCTACGCGGCTTCATAACTTAACGTTTGCCCACCCTGTTCATTGACACACAAGGTAATAAAATTACAGCAAAGATCAGCTGTCACACCAGGAACAGCAATTAAAGGAAATGTTGCATACATCAAAGGTGAACTGTCATAAAGGTTTTCATATAACAGGCGGGTAAACGTCAATCAAGCAAGTACTTTAGTTCTAATAAATGTGCATTAGAAATAATTGCCGTCTTTTATCAAATTTCTCCCTGCAAATTTATGGACGTGTCTAGACAGGTGTCAGTGAAAACTGTAATTCTTTCATTGCCTCAAGTGGTAATTGTGAGTCATATCTTTTAAATGGATTTCAACTGTGTGTTGCCGATAATGTAATAATGTCTGGTTTGTGCACACATGGGGTTCGCCTCCTCCCAGACAAGGTGCCCTATTGTTTTATGGCCGTCCACCAAACAAACTTTAATGGCAGGAACGCTCGCCGTGCTTCTAAATCCACACGTTGATTTACCGGCGACTCAATCACGGCAGCTCTCAGACTAATGGCGTCTCAGTGCACTTTACTTCATTACTTTTAATAGCGCTCTAATTCTGTGGATTTATTAAGAATAAAAGGAACAAAACGTACACAAAGGCAACGCAGTTGCATAAAGGCGGGCAGCGAGGTGTGCGCATGATCCTTTTGTTGTGATTTAGCAGTCGACTGAGTGTGGAACAGATATATTAGCTTAAAATTCACAATATACAGACGTAACGTGCGTGTAATGAGTGTGCAGCAGCCACCAACACTGTAATCAAAGAACCATTATGTGAAATAAAAATTGATTTTAAGAATAATGAGGACAGAGGAGCTTTTTTTTTTAATAATAGGAATGTTGTACAGAGACGGTGAACTCTCCCTTCGACTGCACCGCTGAATACTGACATGTTTGGATGCACCCGTTCAGGTCCCAGTCAGCCGAGCAAAGTCGAACCGATTGTCTCGAGAGGAGCCAGTCTCCCGTGCAAACCTGCGCTAGCGGCGTCACTTTAGCGTCCATAGACGGTGCTCGTAGCAAATGACGGGCCAGCTGGAAACGTCTGATAAGAACAAAGGTGCCGATCAGGTTTAATTCATCTTTCCTGTGATGGAGGGTTTCTTTTGTAGTCGTATTGAATGCGTTATCTCCTGATAAATAAAAGTCCAGATCTTAACTAAACATAATAGCTTCTTGATGCTGTCTAGAAATATTAATCTCCTTTGCTTTAATCAAATCATTTGGGCCGAATTAAACGATGTAGCTGCTGCTCCTCAACTCATTCATAGTCCGTAGTCATGTGGTTTCAGCCTGATTGATCTTCCAAATGCAGCCTTCTAATGATCGAGATTCTATCAGGTTTTTCTTTTTTCTTTTTTCTCACTGCCCAACACTGGAGCAAAAGGGTTTTAACTCACTCTTGCAATGATGAATGTGTGAACCACATGTGGAATTATTACCTTAATGTAGAAATTCCACTTAGAGATTATTCCAGTGTCACAAGCTTATTTATCGCTTGTGTTTACAGGTGGGCAAAATAGGCAAAGAAGTCATATTTCATGTGTTGCTTCTTTAACTTTTATTGCAGTGATGGATCGCAGCTTTTAGCTGCGGCAGCGTCTCCCAGAGTTGGTTTCGTATTTGGAGCAGAGCAGAACCGGAGGTACTGAAGTCCTGAAATAAATGCGGAGAACCGTAAAAATACGTCGTGCTGTTTTACTGGGTGAAAAATTAAATCCCATGTACTACAGAGAGTGGAAAATTCCTATTTAATGTGGGAACAGGAGATTTTTCAGCAACATGTGTGGAGCTGGGAGGAGGTATTATTAAGCATAATACTTTTGACTTTGAGTTACTAAAATTTGCACTTCATAAAATGAATAGTTTCCTACATGGGTTTTGAACTTGCAATAAAAAGTCCCTATGTGGCTGTCGTTCTAATTAATGGCTGTCTATTATTAAAATATGCTCTGCATGTAGAGGATATCTGCCCTCCAGAACTGAGTTGAATTTTTCTAACCTTAGACTTCCAACAGTATGTGAGCCTGTACGATAAAAAAAATAATATGAACATGAATATAGAATCAGGTCCTTTGTAGTTGATGGGATAATCATCAGCTGTGATTGAATGGCCAGATTTTATTTGCAGAACATGGATCTGTCAAACCCCTGATCCTCCCAACACCTGTTTGTTGATGGTTATCATAGAAAAAAGGAGTTGCAGATGTTTAACAGGGTGAAAAAGGTTTGTAAACAAATGTTTCCTTCAACAGGAGTGTTTGCTGAACTAAGATCATGCAGGCTAACTTTTGCAGGGAAAGAAACAAGACACCCACACTTAAGTGCATCACAGCAGATCTATATGCTGACCTTGATGAAGGACATCACTCGCTTAGGCTATTGTCGTCTTTTCTCCTGCAAACAGGATAGATATCAGCATTACTGATTAATGCCAACAGTACTGGGCATTGCTGATATTAGCTTGATAGTAACCAACACATCAGAATATAACCATACTGGATAAACCCCAGAGTCAGTTTGAAACCTGATTGTCAGGATTCTGAACGATCCAAGTCCAAATATGGGCAAATGGGTGGAGCAAGCAGCCCTGGAAGCTCGTTGGAACATTCCCACCTTAGCTCAATTGACACAAATTAGCTGTCTTAGTTTATCTCATGCTAACGCATGATGCTAACATTCTTACTTTCTAACATTACTGACATAGGCTACATTCATTCTAATTTAATGTCTTAATTTAATCCATCCTCATTTCAGATATTGCTACCGAAATAGCATCTGAAATGAACGGTGCCAGTTGTTTGACTGCCTAGTGTAGCGGCAGTTGCTGCCACTTGCAGTCTAAGGTAAAAGGTAACCCGATCGGAGGACCCAGCTGCTCTGGTTGCTGTTAGAAACGACAACGGATGAGCTAAAATGCTGTCCAGGACACGTATCCAGTTAGCCCTCGGTACCAGCCTTCGACCGGCAGCGAAGGTAGCTGCTTCTGGCTGCTAAGCTAAGTTTCACCTCCAATCAAAGGACACAAACAGCTAGTTCTGCATTCAACCCTTTTGAGGTTAACTCAGTCGGGTCAGTTCGTGTAATTGATAACAAAACAAGTCGTATCTTTAGATTATAAATGATGATGCTTTCTTAACCTTTAATTCACAACTCAAGTTGTATTCATCGAAAATGCTAAGTAGCTAAGGTGATGACAGCTTCCCATTAACAGCGCAGGTTGCTGTTCAGCTGTTACTTAAAGAGCTGCTCATGTATGTATGATTTTGCCTGGTACATAAAAACTCACAGGTGCACTGTTTTCATAGATGAATTTTGATCAGCAGTTGAGGCTAACGGGGTACAGAGATATGACATGTGAGGGTTCAGCATCGCACCTGGGGCTTTGGAGATCTTCTCTTTTCCACATTTGTGGCTGCCTCTGGTCCACCCGGATCACCACTTGTTGAGCTGTCAATGCTGATCTTTGTCACCATGGCGGGAAGATAACCTGGGATTTCTCATGAGGCACAGCACTTTGACATTCTTCCCAATCATGTCCTTCCTTTTTTGCCAAATCGGTCTCCTCCATCTTCTCTGTGCAGAGAGATCTGTTAAACCACTTTACCCACGTCGACCACTAAGGGATAGATGTGTAGCTTCTGTGGAGCTATGTGATTTACACTCCGTAGCATTGCAGTAGTACAGCGTTATTGTCTGAACACAGGTGAATTTAAGGATCTATATCACTTGTTTTTGGTTTGTTGCTTTCTTTACCAGAAGTGTTCGTCTCAGCAAAAACATCCAAATACAAAATGTTTCCACCACCTAGCAGATAAAAATGTTACCATTTCCAGGTACTCAGGTAGCCTCGGTTAATAGTGGTGAAGTGGCAATTAGCTCCCTGTTTCTTTTCATTGTTACCTGTGTTTCTGAGTGAATTTTGTGGCCCTCATTGGCCATCAGGTGTTACCAGAATATCTTGGGACCAGTTTGGATGCAGTGGCGTCCTCAAGAGCGCTTGTGACCAACCACAACTCCCACAGCAGAGCCACTGGCTAACCAGCAACCTTTTGGTTCCTGGTTCCTGGGGGGAGATCACGGGAGAGGAATGCTAAGAGAAGTGAGCTCTGGTCTAATCTTTCTTCTTAGTCTGTTTTTCCCATCCACAGCGAAATGGGAGGGGCTAATTGCACTCGCGCGTTTGGCTCCAGACAGCCTCTGGAGAGATGGATTCTTTAAAACAAGTCTTTGATGTGAGGCTTCTACATTTGTTTTTGATCTAATTATATAATAGGCCGGCTGTCCACGTCAGCGGTAAAACAGGCCGCACGTCTTGTTAGTCGAACAGAAAAAGGGAATGTTGCAGATATTTCCCTTTGGGAAACAACTTCGCGAGATAACAGGATGACTTGTTTGTTTTAAACTTTTTTTTTATGTTTGATTTTGATTTAATGCTTTTTATAGAATGACATTGCGTTCCTGGTTATTTAAATCCCACAATATTTCCCCATGGGGGCTTCTCGCATCTTTCATCATTTTCATGCAAACAGCTCCTGAGCTGTACTTTGTACATCTCAAGGAAAGATGTAATCATTTCTTCTTGTTCAATAGTTGTTTTTTTTTTTTAATTCTTTCCACTTCTCCAAAACTTTGTTAGTTTGGTTTATTGAAGGCTTTGTGGTATTCCTTGCAGCAATAAGTCTAGTTATTTTGAAAATAGGAGTTGTTCCTTATATAAAACAAGATGATCTGACAGCAGAAAACTGTGAATTTAGACGGAAAACACATCACCTCCACTCTGGAGTGTTTAGGGTCTGTGGATGGAGGTTATGTTTCTATTCTCATCACCCTGCAGCTCTGAATTAAAGCCTCATTAAAGAACTTTTACTATTTTTATCTCAGAGGCTCCACCTATAGGCTGAAGTTTTACCACTAACTGTTGCTCTGTATCTTGCTCAGTCACTCATGTTTTTTTTTTTCAATTATTTCTTTCTTGAGTTTCCCACTACCTGCCTTAACTGACCATCTTTCTTTTTTTTCCTGTTTCATTTTTCCCCCCTTTCCTAGGACTATGTTGATGGAAAAATCCACTTTATCTGCGCTAACTCCCTTGTTATTGGCGTGTGGATTGTACACCATTTTTGACACTCGTGGTTCAGATTAAATCCTGACTTGGTAAGGTTCTGATTTGATAACTTGGAGTGCCTCGCATCACACGCTTTCATGTGAACGCGACAGTCCTCGTAAATGGCACCATATCGAAGCGGGAGAGTTGATTTGAGGCAGGATACAAACAGTCCGGAGAGGAAGTTAGTCGCAGCTTTTATTGGTGACATTTAACTCCAGACGGGTGGGAGAAACTCGCCCATTAGGTGTGAAAAGATAACGGTGGAAAAGATTGATTTTTGACACGAAGCTGTGGATCCAAGAAGGACAACCGTCCCCCCACGGGAACGGCACAGAAAATGGGATTGCATAAATTGTCCAACAGTCCAAAATGTTTGACCGTACACATCAAGACCAAGGATCCTTAGTTCTCATGAACAGCTTTAAGTTTTCATGATTTATGGACAATATGTCACTGTTGATCAACATCATGTTCATGTGGCCTCTTTGCTTTTGGTTATCCTGCAGTCACAGATTTCATGTCAGGGTTTAAATACAAAATCTACTTTTTTTTTTTTTTTTAAATCTTCTCCTTGATTCTGTTTCTCTCATCACAATCCAAGATTTGGTGGTGATCTATACTTAGATGTATCACCTGCTGCACCTTTGAAACAAGTGAGAGGCTTCAGGTGGGAAGTGATGCCGCAGGCAAGACATGAACCAGCTTGGTTTTTCACTAAATGGAAAGTTTTTGGAGAAAAAAAAAAGAATGATGCTGGATAGATTAGATGTCAACAAGTTACATGAAAGATAGCTGGAAGTGAGAAGACCCCGCCATTTCACAAAAACTCCGAAGCTTCGCTCGCAAGAAATCAATTTAGAGCACAAAGAGACCACGCTCCCCATTAGAGCTACTACAAGAAACCAAGACAATCTGTTTGGGTAAGTTCATTAGAGCCACAAAAAACAAAGGCAGCAAAGTTTTCCAGTTACTTTTCTTTTGTGTTGAGGAGCCTGATCAAACTCGCTGTTGCATTGTCCTTTATCTCATCAGCGGCCGACCACTTTAATCTCACAGTTTGTGCCGAGGCACTTATCAAGAACTTAACTAATTACTCAGCGGCAGCTTTATGAGGAACGAAAAGCGCTTTTAAGGATGATAGAAATCTGTGGATCATTAGAAGTTTCACCCCTGCGACGGCCAGTAATTGGAACATTCGCCGTGTGAAGGCGGTCAGGCTCCGCTGAGTACAACAGGACAGAAGTCCTTTACTTCCCTCCTCCTCACACAGCTGTCGGCCGCCGCTAAGCTCAAGACTTCAAGAGCAGCTGTTGTGAAATCACAATGAGACCTCTGACTGTGCTTTAGTTGGTTCGCTTGTTGTTTTTTTTTCTGGTCTTTGTCTGGGTTTTTGTTGACGGTAAACAACAACTATGCATGTGGCACAGCTCAGCCAAAACATTACATAGGGATGCAAAAAGAAGGAAATGACCCAAAACAAATTTAAAATGACCAAAGAGACCCAACACCAAATGTGAAATTTACATTGAACACAAAATGAGGATAAAGATATAATCAGAAATATCACTTTATACTCAAAACTCATTCATTTTGTTGTATTTAATTGCCTTATTTGACTGAAGTAGCTTAGAAAATAAAGTAAACCTTTTGTTGTCTTACATTCTCAAGAGACTTCAGTTTCCTCCTGCAGCTCTGGAGCTGAATCTTGAAAGATTTCTGCTCTGCCTTATATTTCTTGTTAGTTTGGATGTTTGAAATGAGGAGTGTGTCATTAAGCATCTGTTGTCACATTATGTGAATGTGGGAGATGCGCCAGGTGCGTCCCGACGCTGAAGTGATGATTCACTAAGAGCATCTTTCTCCTTTGAGTTTTTAGAGATTTTCAGTCAAGTGGGCTATTTGCTTTCTCGTTACAAAGCTGCAGGACGGTCATTGATGTTGACAACTTTTAAAAATGGATATTGCACACCGACACACAAAGAAGAACTGCCCAAGGCCATCTCCCTCCTCAGCAGCCATAATGGACCCCGACACTGAAACCTCTGGTTTCACGTGCTGCTTGAAGGCACGCTCAGTCTCAGTCAAATAGCACTAAAGCAGGGTTAAGGTTAAGGTCTTTAAGGTCTTTGAATCTGACGCTGCGGAGCCCGATTCAGCTCCATCCATCTCAGCGTGGCAGCTCTCTGCAGACATTTATTAGTTTACTGGACCTCAAGGTGCTCCTGTCTGCCTCCAAGTGCCTTTTTGGCTACAACCAAACATAACCAGAACAGCTAAAAGGGAAGTTCTGGAACAAATAATCATGTGATCGCATGGACTTGCCCCCTCTTGAGCACACACATACACCAAAAAAAACAAAAAGAGAGAGAAGCTCTGCAAAGCCTTTTTAAATCCACAGATAATCTCAGATGGCTTGCTTTGCAGAGTTGCATGGACCCGATGCTGAACTGATCCCTTTTGTCTCCAAACATGGATCCAGCAGAAATGTTTGTGGAGCTGCTGAGGATTCAATACCTCCTCTTTTTCTGAATATCAGCTGTGTCTTCTGCAGAAAAATACACTCTCTGTGACTGCCATCGACCGCCGAGTGAAACCGCCGCCGTGTTGTTCCTCATCACAAGTGGGCGAGTGTATAGTGTGTGTGTGGCTGACTTACTGTGGGTTGCATTCAAGTGAAATACGCCGTTTCAACCACGCTTAGCACTGTAATTGTGCAAACACAAATGCAGGAAAGCATGGCTAATGCTAATCTACACTGTGGTGCGGTTCGCTCCTGATGTTTCTGCTGCTGGTACGAAGCATCCCATGTGAGATTTCATATCTCATCCTCACATTTGTCACAGCATTTATCTGTTATTTAAAATAGATGTTTCACATCAGTGATGGATGCGTCATCCCTCCGTAGAGGCCTTGACCACCACATAAATATTCTGTCGGTGCTCATCTACTTCGGAGATCATCAGCAGTTTCATGGGCTGAGGCTGTGTTGTGTTAAGACTGTTTGATGAATGAAGTCATTAATGATTGATTTGTGGGTGGTTTGGTCCACGCCGGTTCCACTGGGACACAGATGCAATTGGTAGACTTCCCACACCATCACCATAGAGACGGCTCTCGCTTTCAAGGGGCATCAGACATGACAAGAGGAATAAATACAAATTATATCCCAGAGACTCATCCATGTACCAGTTTGCTCTTGAAGCTGTCAGCTACACATCTGCGTGAATTCTCCAGAACCTGAGAGAACTTTCTTTTATTCTGTTAACAACAGTGAAAGTACCTGCAAAACTTTAAAGTGGCTCTTTATTCGATGTTTTTCATCCAATTAATTTATTTCTCTGCTCAGTACTTTCCAAGAAATAAATGTTTTTTTATGAAGACCTCATTCTTCACTGTCCTTCAGCGTAATAACGGTTTTTGTGGATGTGAAGATTTTCAAAGTCCACAGCAAAAAACGTTGTTATTCTCTAACAGAAGGAACGGTTTCTAGACATTTATCATATTTAAACTTGAGATTTGGTTTGTGTCGTACTTCCTCAGTGACTGTCATGGCTCATTAGAGCCATGATGGTTTGGCGATATATCATGATTTTTTGCCGCCTGATTTTTAAGCTCCTAATATCGATATATTTAGAAAAATTCACTCATTCACTTAAATGTGCACATCATTCTATTTATACTTAGAAGTTAGAATTTCTGAATTCCACTTTGCGAGTTTTAACCAATCAAAAAAAAAAACACTTAATCATACATTAATTTGTGGCTTCATATACTTTTCATAACATTCGCAGTTGTGATGGATGTGAAATCTCTAAACCGTTTATTGTACCTGGCGGTAAAAATGTTTTTCTGCTGTGAAGTTTGACATTTTAACATGGGGTTAAATTGAAACTGGTTCACTTTTGGAACCGGTGTTTAGTAAGTTATTGGAGTTACTGGTATTTTGGGACTCAGTGTGGTTACACAAGACCGGTTGAAGCCGGTTCCACTCTGCAGCTGCAACACGTTATTTCGTTTTCCTGTAATTCTGTTAACGTTGATCTTACAGAAAGTCAGTTAAAAGTCATTGTAACTTCTTTGTCAGAAATGCGAACGGTTGGACTGATGTACTTTATGTACCTTCGTGTCAAATACCCACGCTTTAGAGATAAATATAACCTCAGATGAGCAACACATGGTTTAATAAACCCTGTCGTGATTTATTTAAGGTGTTGCTGGTTCAAGGTGTTGCTGCTAAACGTTGATGTTTCACAAGGTGGACTTGATTTTGACAAACTACTTCTGCATTTTGACTGAACTTTTTTTTTTTTCTGTGACTAAAAGCTCTGACTTCTCATCACATCTAAAACTCAGCAGGATATTCTGTTACAAGAATAAAAGTGCCTCAGACAGGAGGATCAAGTTGAATATATAAACAGTACGTCTTTATGTCAATATAAAACCTAATGATTCTGTCTGATGCTGAAACAGCCATTTAGAGAAGTTTTAGTTTCTAAGGCCATCAGGCGAGGCTAATTTTGTGTGAATTACTCATCACAGTGAAGCGATGAATAACCAGATTTGACAGCAGGAACAGCATCATGGTCTGAGTGCATGTTCGGCGTACGTGGGTGATGCGTGGTTATATTATTTTCTGAGAATTGCTTTTTATGTTTCAAACCTTGAAGCAATCTACATCAACCCAAACGAAGGCTGACATTTTACACACTGGTTATATCGGGCCACGTATGTCCCGGTTCAAACCTTTGTGTTGGCTTCAGGGTAGATATTTCGGATAGAAATGGGATGAATTGGTGAGGAAATAGTCTGGAGTGCAAACGTCAGTCCTGAGTGGTACTTTTCTTTGTAGTCGGGCTGATGGAAACAAGTATTTGGAGAAAGCTGAGATGGTGGAACGTTTGGTTCAGCTTGGTTTGGTGCTGGTGCGTTTTTCTCATAAATATATGAATTTTCTGCAGCTGGGTCGTGTTTCACCTGGCTTATCACAAGCCGTTTATTCTTCCAAGTATGTATTTGTTTCATTTTTGAAGTCGGAAAAAGGGAGCAGAATGTTGAGACGAAAGAGTAATTCATTCACATGTCATAATTTTTCCAATATCGTTTTATATTATGGCTCTGATAAGGCTGATATATGTTCCCCAAGGGTACTTTATTCAAATGCTTTGGCTGCAGGACCATATCGAGGCTGTACAGAATTGAAAACTTGAGCAAGCTGCTGGCAAAAAGTGTAAAAGACTGATGAAGCTGCAATATTCCTTCACAGCTGAAGTCAAACCACATTACAACGTATAGTTCTTATATTAGAGTAGTAAACATTTGAAGTCATTGTTAAGAGCTTCTAGCTTTAATTGCTCTGATTCAGCTATGTGCCAGTGTCACGTAAACAAACTAATTGCCTTATTGAGTTAAGTTACATGTGCACTCAGAACAATGAGCCAATAAAGCTGCTCCTGAGTCCCTACTGTTGCATAGAGACCATTACTCCCATTAATCAGGAGTCCAGTTGTTTAGCTCCTCTGAAACGCAGCCAGATTCACTGTGACCACTCGTTACTGATTAGTAACAACAAAAACGGCAAGTGCTTTGCTAATTGTAGCTTCAGGAAGGAAACGTTAGATCCATGCAGCAACATTCCAACTTTCCAATTAAGAAGAAGTTGCAGTTCTTCGACGGACCACTAGGGTTTTCCTCTGACTGACCTCATGCATGGTTGTGCATAATGACTGAGGGAAGGTGCTTAGTTAAATGACAATTATTCTATAATGAAATGTATTATAGCTCGCCATGTAATTTCTTTATTTTAAAATTGCACATTTCTCAAAGTTGCAACTTTTTAAATGAATACTGCAACATTTTATTGTGAAATAAAGAGTTTGGAAAAATCAAAACTTTTTGTTGGAAATATTACAATTTTATATCCCAAAATCAAAATATTTGTTTTAAATTGGAAAATTTGGAAAAGTAGCCAACTTTGTAGTAAAAATCTCAAATTTCACAAAATCCCAATTTTTTTTTTTAGCATCAATTCATTCCAATTCAATTCAATTTTATATGTATAGCGTCTGTTACAATGACAATTGTCTCTAGGCGCTTTACAGAGACCCAGAGTATGACCCCCCCAAACAAATATCATTAACTAAAATAATAATATTAAATCCAATCAATGATAATGGCAAGTAAAAAACTCCCACATAGGGAGAAAAAAACTTTAAGCCAAACAGAGGCAAGGAAAAACTCCACTTTAAGAGGAAGAAACCTTGAGCAGGACCTGGATCATATGGGGGACCTTTCTGATGAAGGCAAATCCCAACTTTTTGCCATAAAATCAAGAAATCTACAAAACCTGCGACTTTTTGAAAAAAAATTTGAATTTTTTTGTCGTAAAAATATGCAACTTTTACAAAACTCACATATTTGTTGTAAATCACAACACTTGGAAAATTTGAGAGTTTGTCACTTAATATTGCTTCTTTTTTGACATAAAATTAAAACTTTATATCCAGAATTTGCAAAATCTTGGTGTAAAATTGTGAATTTTGCGATACTGGAATTTCGTAACAAGCAATTTTTTTTTAAGATAAGATCTAATTTTTGCAACTTCTGGACAAAAAAAAAAGTCCCAAATTTTGTCAAAGTTTTGGTGGAGTTGTAGAATGAATATTTCTGCTTTTTTTTTTTTTTCACAAAATCATGACTCACAAAATTGCAACTTTTTGACCTCAGACTGCTGCTTTCGATAGTTAAACGACTAGTCAACAGTCGTTCTACAGAAATGGCGATTATCAAGTCGGAGTGCTTGAGCCCCACCTGGAGTCGACTAACTCTGCTAGTCCTCATTTTCAGCTCTGGCAGCACTTCGTTTTGTGTGTGGTTTGATTGCAACATTTGAAATGAGGATGTTTGGACTGAATATGTGAGCAGAAGTCAAGTAAAAAACTTCTAGACCTTCTCATTCTGGCCCATTTTCAACGTGACGCTGCGCAGTTACAAGAGAAGAGGCTGCAAAAGCATTCATTAAAAAACCTTTGGGTGATGTCACAGGGAGTTTGTCCAGTTCTTCTTATACAGTCTGTGGATACCACTGGACTGTTCATGCAGTGCTGCAGTTTCACCGGCATCAATATGAAGTATTGATCTGCCTCTTTGGGATTTTACTGGGGGGGGGGGGGGGGGGGGGGGGGCTCTACTACACCCACGCACACACACCTACCTGCTCTCACACATGGATGCATCCTGGTGTGCACCCTCCCATCCCCCCACACAAGCCCTACCAGAGTTTTTGAACATTTCCACTTTTTGAGACTTTGCTGGCGTGAAGCATAAACAAATCAATAACACATCTCGGCTCATCTGGCAGGAAGGGGTGCTGCCAACTGAGGCCATTTTTAGCCACAGAGCAAAGACGGCGTTGGCCTCGCTGCCTCCCACAGACGACAGGCTGCAGTGTTTGTCGTCCTGAAACCTGCCAGTTTTCCAGAGGACTGCCAGAAACATGACCTGCAGGCTCCACACCTCCCTCTGGTTCTGCCTCTCATTGCCATCACATTACACACAACTTTTTGAAAATGTATTTAATATTATTATACAAAGCAATTTCATTTCTTTTTGTTGTTATTTTTGTTTTCGTTTCCTCAAAATCAAGAGCGTTGTGATTTTTGTGGTGGGGTTTTTCCCTCAGTTTTGTTCAGGTGCTGGTTGTGTATATGAGGCTCTATTATGTCTTTGAATGATTCTCCTGTCGGAGCAACTGATGTAGGCGGGATATTGAATGCTTTTTTTTGCCTTTGCTACCATTATAATAAATGAACATGACCTCTCTAGTAGCAGAAGACAGATAATCAGCATCTGTAACCCAGTACAGAAAAAGATTAAGGCTGTACACTTGGCACAGTAGTATATTTAAATGGTGTACAGAAATTCAATGGTGTTCATGGTAACTGTTTTTTTCTTTTTTTCACAGACAATTGTTTTACATACCTTCTTGACATGTTTGCTTGGTATTTCAGGAGTAAGGCTATATTTTTTTTTTTCTTTTTGAATGCACACAGAGATAGATATAGAAGCAGAAAGCCTCCGTAGGGTTTCCAGTCATCCTCAGGTTCAGCGCTCGGTGAGCAGCTGTTTTCATCTCTGCAGCTGTTCAAGGTGACCGACTCGTCTCTGACACACCGACACTTCCACCAATAACAGTTTGTTTGCTTTCTTGTCGTAAGATGGTTCACTACCCTTATATTATTTCATATTATTAGCCATCCATACAACGAGAATTAAAAGAATCTAAAGGTGAGAGAAAAAAAATAAGTTTTTTCCATCCTTGAGGCCATGTGTTTGAGCCAAATGAAAATGACATGTTTGTTTTGATGACTGATAACTTGACTGTTTCACACTGAGGCCATTGCACACCAAACACAATTATTTATTTGTTTATTTATTTGTTTGTTTTTTTGTGCGGTTGGAAGAGATAACCCAAGAACCACAAACATATTTTTATCTGCTAGGTGGCAGCAGTTGGGGCTTCCAGTAAAGAAAACAACAAGCCAAATCATGCGATACGGATCATTAATTTTACCTAATGTTCTACCTTCGAGCAACCATTATGTACTACTGATTTTGTAAAATTGTAGATGTGCTGAACCTCAAAAGAAATTCCAGGTTATGTTCCTGTCATTTTGTCAAGGAAAAGATCGGCGCTGACAGCTACAGGAGTTTTCATCCCATCTACTGGAATAACTGGATGAAGCTGCTACGGTGCTTCCATGCCATTACTGTGGGAAAGACATATACAGTGTGTATAAATAGTTTTACCTTAGACATGTGACTGACTTAGTTGGCTTTATAAAATGATTCCTATTGGACTTCTTGAAGCCTGAAATAAGATGGTCAATTGATACTGACTCATCTTTTTTTCTCAAAATCCTAATATTGTCCACAAATTTGTGCCGTGTTTGATATAAATAAGCAAGAAAAGCAATATTTTGCCTTCATATTATTCAGTTTCAAGCCATTTGTTCACTTCGCCTTTAATACAGCACCCAACGACAATTTGTATGTAAGGTTTGAGCAGTTCAGGTTTGTTTTGGTTTGTGTTTCTGATATTCAAGTGTGACGCTATTGGTCCATGATCAATGATATACTAGATGGGGGTTCAAAGGAAAGACTACCTTGTCGGAACAAAAGCTTAAAGGGATGTAACGATCAAACAAACCCGTTTGTGGAGGGTTCTAAAGTTGAACCAAGTGTGACATGGTTCTTGAACCTTTCCAACAGTAGCTCCTGGTTTAACAGCAGCGTTTCTGATTACCAAAGTGCCGACTTCCATCCATGCACTGGTCGCCTTGAATGGTAAGGAGTGCAAGAGTAAAATGCTCAAACCACTCGGACGTTCCACCCTGATAAATATTCAGAGAAAGGCCCTTTTCAGGCCGAGCTCCACAGCTGGTGTAAGAGCATTACCACTCCAGAAGGAAACTGCCTTCTCATCGTTCATTCAGTCTCCTACAGTCCAAAATCCATGAATCAACATCTAAGAGCTGCATATCTCCAGAGTCCCAGATGACACTGAGAAGAGGCACCGCAGGTATTAATGACTTCGCAAAGGCGGGTGTTTGAAAAGTGAAATCCACTTTATTTCCTGTCCAACTCTGAGATTCCTTCAGCATCAGAGCGCTGCCGTCCACTGGGGCTGTACGCTACGAGTCTGGCAGGACGGCGGGGGCATTAGAGCGGTATCAGCAGTCAGACATATTCAAAAACGTCTTGTCCTCCACTCCTCCTCTTATTTAGCTGCTCTCTCGCTGGTGGTACTGGTCGGTCCCTCCTCTCTCGTTGTTCTGTTTGCTTCTTCGTCCTCTTTCCTCTTTCTGCGAGGATTAGTTCCAATATCTACAGGGGAGATTGGGCCGGTGGAATCCCATGAACGCCACACAGTGAGAAAAGCCATTGAGGGAAAAGGGATTAAAGATGAAATTCTGCTGGAGAGTGTGTGTACATGCTTGTTTGTGCGTTTGTGTGGGACAGGAAGAGACAAAGCCTGAGAAAACTGCATAAACAGGTGAAGAGCAGCTAGCTGGAAAGAAAAGGGAGGAGAGGGTGAAGACATCCCTTGTTGAGGATTTAGAGGATCCCTATTGGATCCCTCCGGATGCCAAACACCCTCGACACATTCTCACAGACGCTTCAGATCAGGCGCCGACACCTGTAGAACCGAACCAGAAACTAAACAAAGAAACCCGAGCCATCCCATCGCATCCTTCTTTCCCTCTGCCACAGACTTCTCACCCACACACCCTCCTCTTCCTTACATTTCCTACTTTTCTCCTTCCCCATTATGCTTCATAATAGCCTGCAGATGCTATTCATTTTGCAAGCAGGGTGTAGGTGGAAGTATTCTACTCTGAGCGATATTGCTGCCAAAGCTCATACGCACACATTCGCTTAGAGCTCAGTCTGATTCGAGCCAGATACCTCCTGTACACCCGGCCTTTATTTCTCTGTTATTTTCTTATTATCAAATTCTTATTTGAGAGTTTTCACAGTATCTTCGCAAAATATGTGTTGCCCTGATGACATCCCAACTAGCAGCACTGGTGAGATGAAGGGAAAACAGAGCTGACTGGGAGTTTGTTTGAGAAAAAATGGTCAACATTTTGGTTTAGAGTTGGGATCACAAATTCAGTTGGTTTGGTTTGTTTCTGTTTTCAGGACTTGAGCGTAAACTCGCTCATTGAAAGGAACAATGCGTTAGAACATCAGCACCTACATCAGCCAAAGTCCACTTAAAAAAATTAAAGGTTATCTCAGCGTTAAGCCTGTCTTTGTCATTTCACAGTGTAATTACATCTTCTAGCACTCTGTCTACAAATAAATGATTAGCTTTCAGTGGTTAGACTACGACTTCTTTCAGGTTTTAACCTTGAAGGACAATGGGAGGACAGGCTCAATGCTTCTTTTGTGTGGCTTGGCAAGAAAATGTCGAGTTGTAGTAATTGTCGATCTAACGAGACGTATTCAATTACTTTGTAACCAAATGGAGCTGTACTCAGAATAGGCTGTTTAGTTTCTAAGGCGTCTATTCATTTAAAAATAACAATGAGGACATAAACTGATGAATAGTCCTCCAAGATGTTTCCACTGTTTTGTGTGTTTTTATTCAGGGATAAATTCCCTGATTATATGTACACTGCCATTTATGCATTCAAATTGCCCTCCAAAAGCCATTCACAGGATAATATTGCACACATCGTTAAAACAAACTGTTTTTGCTTTTCATTCCGTCGCTGCTGTAGTAAGTCATTACCAATGAAAATGATTAAATGTGCTACTGTTGCTGCTCCTGTAAAAAGAAGTTGGAGTAGACCTTTAAAGGGGTATTTTAGTATTCTGCATTTACATCATAACATTGAATTTAGCTTTTGAGTCATAGATGCCAAAGGATATCTGACTCAAGGGTTGTTTGTGAAACCTTTATTCCATTTGTGAAAGACGCACATGCATTAATGTCTGTGGAATCAGAAGCTACGAATCGCAAGGCTTCGATGTTGTAGCCAAAATAAGTTTGCCATCCAGACGGCAACAGAAATGGAAGATCTTTGCTGAAGCGACTGATGCCAGGCGCCACCGTCGATGGGCAAGATTTGACACATCTAGAGAAGAAGACGAACCACGACCTCTGAAGAATTTGACAAATGACATCAACTACTAGTGCTGGGGCGGTATGATCAAAAATTTATATCACGGTATTTTTCAAAATTATATCGGTTTCACGGTATATCACGGTATTTTATTTTGAAGGCACAAGTGGGTGTTAACCACTTTTTCTAATCATTTAGAGAGGAATTGCTGCAGTAAATTGGCTTAGAATGACCTATTTTACTGTCACGAGGAGTGAATATTGTATAAAAACATTCATATCTACACTAGTATTAAAACAGGTTTGCATGGCCTCACAAAATGATGCTATATACAAAGACGTGGCACTCGTGATTCTAATTAAGTGAAGGAATCAGAATGAATGATAGTTGCAGTTAAAATACAGAACCCTTTTATTTTCCAAGTTTTGCAAACAACTTGAAAAAACATATTTTGTAAAAAAATCAACGTTAACTAAACAATGTAAACAATGGTCTAAAATTGTAGCCGCGGGAGGAAACACCAGCCTGGTGTAGCCTCCAGCGGCTACAACTTTAGCTCGGCAAGATTTGCAGATTATTGTAGTTTGTTGGACGTCGTCTTTTTTAAATCCAAATAACTTCCACACGACAGACACGGCTCCTCGTTTAGGAAGAAGTTCCTCAGTCTCATGTTGCCGTTCTGGAGCTTCCACTTCGGGATTTGCGCTGTTTGCAGCCATCACCGTTGTTGTGCTTCCAGTGTAACAGCAAAACAGTCCCCTGTCAAACAATGTTCTGCGGCACTTATGTTCCGCCGCGCGGCGTTCCCAACGTTGTGTACGCTACAGTCCATACTCACCGGTATTACGGTATATGAAAAATTAATATCATAAGAAAAATAAACACCGGTATTCAGTATGAACCGGTATACCGCCCAGCACTATCAACTACCTTAAAATGCAAAGATCTCTCCAAAAAAAAAAAAAAAAAAAAAATCCATCACACAACACATTAAAAGAGGTGGCTGCTTTAAGAGCTGAAAAATATCAGAAATACCAAACCCAATGAAGCATTAGTTTAGTTGTAGCCTCCCTGCTGTGTGTCTGGAACTCGACTCCAAGGCTGTTTGTTCCTGCAGAGTTAAATCTGCCAAGAAAAAAAAAAAAAAATCAACTGTCTCTTTGTATATATACGTGCAACAATAGCAGTATGGAGTAAAGGCGGATAAGCTGCTGTATATCAGCCTGTAGTTGCGCACACAATACTGCAAACAATTTATTGTCGGACTGGGACTGTTCATGGGATCAAGTGACAATAAGAACGATCCAAATATCCCCAGATTGTCCTTTTTAAAAAAGAGAAATATCAACACACCATTCCACGTTTCATCTATTCTTTCCTCCTGTCTGCCTCTGGGCTCAGCTGGCCTCTTTATTCAAAGCAGACAAAGCAGGAAAAATGACTGTGAAATGTAACTTCTCATCCCTGAACTGAAGATGCAGTTCTGGATGGGATTAATGTTGGGATAAATTTGCTCTCAAAGGCAAAGAAAAAAAAACATCATGATCGTAGTAAAGTCGTCATTCGTGTGGCTGATGAGGGAAAAAGCATTATCAAGACATCTGATCGATGCCGCGTTGGGTTTTAAGATTAAATGTCATGTTATACATATCATAAATGAATTTGATCAAAGCTTGAAATTCACTCCTTCAGAAATGGAAGTCGTGCCGTTGGATCTACTATACAGGAATGAGCTTCAAAGGACGTCTCTCTGCATCGAGTGCCGCCGCCTTTCTCCATCTTCATATTTGCAATCTTGAAATCCTTTATGGCCTGTCGCAGCTGAGCCACATGCACTTGGAAGAAAAAGAAACCAGGCAGGCAAAGTGAGATACGTGACCTCGAAATGCCACAGCAAACACATGCCCACCTGCAGAAGCCAATTTACACTTCCACTGTCCCCGGGGGGGGTTATTCTGCAACGACTCGATGGATGAGACGGAGGACACTCGGAGCAGCAGGCGCTCTGATCGATACCCAGCAGGCCTCGGTCATACGAGGGGTCAAAGTGTTGAGCGGCTGATTGGTTGAAAGCCCAAAATAACTCGCAGCCTGTCGAGGCATCCGCGACCCCGTCATTGACACGGCTCTTGACAAGATTGGGCCGACCTCAACAAACACAGACAGCAGAATGGATCTGAGATGGATTTCTGCTCCTCGGTCTTCAGGTTTTAAGCTGACACGTCTGGAAATAGTTATGTTTTTGTCTCCTACAGAGACGGAGGTTTATACCGATATTTCACCCTTTTTGTGAACCTGCTGTGATTTACAGATAGTTGATGACTTCCTGAAAAAAGGATTCCTGTGAACTAGAGGTCTTCGAACAAACTGACAACCCGAAAACCCGAGGTTCCGACCCGAATCCGGTCTCGGGTTCATTCTAAAGATGTGACTCCGGGTCGGAATCGGTAGTTATTCTCGAGTCCAGTCGGTGCTCTCTGACAGGCTGGGTCCGCGTTTTCTCGAGAGTTAAAGATATTGGCGTTGGCTCGGGACAGTTTAATTAATTATTCATTAACGTGGCGTGTTTGTCTCACGGTTGTAACAATCGTGTTGCCGTAGCGTGTTGTTAGCTGTTTGCCCGGCAGCTGTAAAACACAACGGATCACCAACATGACAACGCTGGATTAGAGAACATGTTCACGACACGTCCTGACCGGTGTAGGCTATTAGCGTTAGCAGTTGCTACCAATAGCATCTGTATCCACAAAGAGAATAACGATATGGATTTATTATTTACATCATGTAGCCTATGTAGCAACTGAACCGGGTAGAAGAAGACAACTTTAGGTAAGAAAATCAAGTTTTATGCGACGCTAGACAACTTTTAACATGAGCAACTATGGGCTGGATTGTCTCGGTTCTATTCAGGTAACTCTGTTCGGTTCGTAGTCAGAAACTAAAGACTTGGGTCGGGTCGGTTCAAATATTGCAAGTCCATTCGGGTTTGGACTCCTGGACTTATGATAATAGCTCGGGTCGGGTTGGTTTCAGGTCAAATTTTCACGGGATCCATTTAGTCCTGGACGATATGGAAAAAATCATATATCACGATATGGATTATTTTATATCACGATAACGATATATATCACGATATACCATAATAAAGTATGTTTTCAGTTATTCTCTGAAAAAATTTGACAAAAATTTCATTGCTTACTTTTCAACTTTATTTTGAAAGGACATTTAGCTGAACTGTCCCAAACATACATTTTAGTGCAGCAAAAACAGGTAGGTACAGAGGTACAGTAGCTTTCACATTTTTTTTTTAAAGTGCACAATAGTTTCTGAGAGGAAAAACACATTTTTGCACTGAAGTTCAGCTATGAAAAATAAACACAAATTAACTTTCTGAAATCTGTAACCTTGTAGTGCAATATAAAGTGTTTAAAGTAAACATCAGGGTTGAAGAGAACTCTGTTTAAGGCATTAACCATGAATAAAAGTGCAAACATAAAAGGCTACTTTGTAGAAGTAGATATGATTCTATCAAATTTATCGTTGCAGGTTATTTAATTACATATTTGCTGTAATAATTGATAAAATTAGGTTAGAAACGATAGAAACGATATGTATCGTCATATTGACCCAGCACTAGGTCCATTTGGGTTCAGGTCCATGAAAGTGGACCTGTGAAGACCTCTACTGTGAACTTGTAACACATCACCAGAACATTGTGTTCTGAGCTCCCAAAACTTCTTGAGTGTTGACGGAGGGAAAATCAAGCGTCAAACCTGAAAACTGGAGCATGTTGGGAACAGGAACCCTTCTGCCAGTTACGGTGCACTTCTCAAGCAAAGTTTATTCAATTTTTGTCAGCTCGATAGCATGTAAACAGAAGAGGCATGAAGTCTGCGGTTTTCCAGCTGGCGCTCGTGGAAAATTGCCAGAAAAACTTGCCAAACAGAAGAAAAAAAATCGATTTGAATTGTTTTCCTGCCAATTAACACACCTGTCAAAGTAATGTACTGTCGATCAGTTGGTTCTGGTCCAACACTGAATAATTCTTCGCATCCTTCTGTTTCGGATGACCATGTCTCCTTTTGAATGAAAACAAATGCTATTTAAAAAAATAAATGAATAAACCTTGCAGCAATCTGAAAAAACAAGCAGCTTCCTGCCTAAAGGTTATTGGGTTTTGAAATGAAATGAAATGAAATGAAAATTGAATGAAAAATACCTTATTAAGCCCAGAAGGGAAATTCAACATTGTAGTAAGGTTTTTTTTTTCCAACAATAAATGACAGCAATAATAATCAATAATAATTTGCTTATCAAAAAAAAAAAAAAGAGGATGTAAACAGGAAACTGTGGTTGCTCGGTTCACCGTTACAAATGTCTGTGACAGTCAGTTGATCCCAGATAAGTTAGGAAAATAAACAGTTCTAATGTTAAAGCAACATGGCGGAGCTGAATCAACCCTCGGTTACATCACTACAAAGTAATGAATGTCAACCTTTGTCAGAGAGAGAAAAACATGAATTAAATTGTTTGAGTTGAAGCAGCATAATGGCCATTAATGTGAGCAACAGGTCAGAATGAATGAGTCAGAAATATCATTTCACTTCAGTCCTCTGGTGTTTGGGGACCCCAGAGACAATCTGAGGTCATTTTACTTATGTATGTGTACAAAAATGCTTTTATGCAAGCATTTCTATTCTGCCACATTGTGATACAGTCAGCTTTCCGATATTACACAAACTACTGTTGATAGACGCAAAAGGAGAATTCAGGATATCTACTTCCATGGAAGTGGATCAGTATTTATATATTCATGACAGAATAGGGAAGCTTTAGAAACTTTTGCATCTGTTGACAGCACTTTTCACAGTATTTTACAGACTAACAATGAAGCAGCAGGCAGAGGGACACTTGTTAATTAATACACTTTTAATACACTTTTTGTGAACGAACAAACTTAAAATGACCTCGGTTCATCAGTTACATGACACCTGTGTCTTGTCAGAGGCCTAAAATAGCAATTCTCTCGTCACGACCATCAGCCCTCTGTGCTGAAGTTAAGCCATTATGATGCAAATATATTTTCTGTTCTAACACGTAGCTGCTTTGATTTTGGTCCAAAACAAAAAATGACACAAATGGCTACAGAGCAACGCTGTCGTCTTATAACGCCAGTCATTCTTTATTATGTTAAGTTTTATTCACTATGCTGTTTATGATCATGAGCACCTGCTGTTCATTCATTTGGATTAATAACTTGTAACTAAGTATTGACAAAACGGAGACAAAAATCCCTCAAACGTCTCTCTCAACCCCCTGCCGACTCAAATACGTTTCTGTGGAAAGACGGGACTCAAAAGCCACTTTAAAAATTATTTCCTGAGCTGAATGAGTGTAGGCGATGAAATACAGTGCTGTACATACATGGACGTTCTTATCCAAAACGACTAAGGCATTAAATTGTTACAGCCAATTCGCTCGTGAAGATGACATCAGACAGGCGTCCTCCGTTTATTTTTCCGTTCTTAACACCTTAAATAAATCCCCTGTCCATCTCAGACGACAAGATAAATACCATCTACCGCCCACCTGAAAGGGAAACCGCTCCTCTTTCAGAGAGCAGCCGTTATAAACAGAAGCCTCTAAATACACGGGGAAGCTTTAGGTGATGTGCAGGGATTTTTGGCCCCAGATGAAGGGCAGTTATTTCATAAAAAGAATATAATTTATGAGAGCTGTTGTTAAACTGGTCCTTGGCTGAGTTTGAAGGGGGTATTCATATTTTAACTGCATTTAATTTTTTTTTTTATTTTATCAGGACAAACACAGGCTCTTCCTGTTGATTCTGGGCCAAACCTGGAGGGGGAATTAAAAAAATCCACCTTAAAAACAGAGATGCCACCTGCAGAGCCACAGAGGAGGACGGTGGAGGAATTATCTCCAGCTATCCTAACTGATGAAAGCTGATCAGTAGGGTGTCGAGCTGATGAAATGACCGAGAAATGACCCAGATAGCAAAGAATGTTTGGCCCAAACTGCCCGTATCTGCAGTTTTCCCACATTCCCACATCCACCACAACTGCTGACCAGACATCCTCTGACCTCAAGAGAATAAAAACGTCTGCAAGTAATACGGTGATGCGTAATCCAGAGGTGGAGCCGTTCGTGCACGTCCACATGTGACCAGGTGGACGCACATTTATGCCATTTGGACGCGCTCTTTTACGCGCCGACATGCGGGTTGCGCTTTCCGCAAACTCGGTATCTATGCGATCCACCCGCTACCCGCTATCCTTAAACCCGCAATTGCAATCGTTTGCGGGAAGCACAAAAGACAACGCCCATTGCCACGCCTACAATGTGAGTAAGGGAGTCGCCATAGTGAGTAGCGGCTTTAGCGTAGCTAGCAGGAGGTGTACGATCGGGGCCAATATGTCTTGTGCACTAGCTGTAATAGGAGACTGCTGTAACAGGTTTTGTGGTTGGAACAGGAGGGTTAAGGGTCCAAATAAGCGGTCTTGGCTCTTGTTTCAAAGCTGCTAACCAGAGGACACCAACTGGACTGTCTTGAGCTCATCACCTTCCACCTCCTGCAGCGGTTCGGTCCTGCGGCCGAGCAAGGTACGTCGCAGATCATTTCAGGACCCTCCCAAAGTTGACTAACTCGACCTTTCAACATCCAAAATCAGTGCTGTCAGAGCTGAAACGAGAGCCAGCTTTGGGACCCACAGTCACCTGGCCCGTGGTTTGCCCTACTTGCAGGTGACCGTGACCAGGTTAGCGCTGCTAGCGGTCAGGCCTAAGCCACCACAGGTCCCAGTCCCGTTTCAGCTCCGGCAGTAGTCATTTTGAATGTCCTTTTCTTCCCATTTGACACTTGCTGCTCTGGACTAGAAGTAAAAAGTGTCTTGAAAAACAGCGCTTCATAAAAATGTGGGGGATGTTCTGGGAGCTTTGTCCACTTCTTCTTATACGTTCTATGGCGTACACGCAAAACTAACTTTAACAGGAAGGAGGATAGAACACCGTGTACAACAAATTTGGGTCCTAATCTGGCAGCAATCAAGAACTTTCATTTTAAATGTAGGAAATAACAGACCCTAGTAGCACCGTTTCTGTGCTGTATTGATCACCAAAAATCTCTATATTTAAGAACCATTGTAAGAGGTGCTTTAGTGGCTAATTCACAGGGACATTGATCATTTCTTGCAAACTCTCCCTGTTTCTTTTTAATAAAGATCTATCCTTCAAACTTGAGCTCCTAAAAAATACCCCACTTTGTTTATCAAGAATGTGTGAAATATGTCTGCAAAAGTCCTATTTTGAGCTGGGCCATTAAAAATCCAACTGCTGAGACAAAAGTGTCAGGACTGTGCCGTTTCACGACACCTGTTAAAAACCTTCCCAGATCCATAACGAAGTGCAGCTAAGTGTGTCAGATATTGGAGGAAGCGGCGCAGCACACCCACAACCAGATGTGAGAAGCATGTTGGGATGACTCATGAGAGCAGGCGCTGCATTCGTTCTGGAGGAAACCTGGGTGATGGGCTGGTCAACTGTAAATACTTCATGTTGGTGGGTCGGTTTCAATCTGCAGGTAAAGCAGATGCGACGGTCAGCGGCAGCGGTCGCCACGGGACACGAGTAACACGGCGGACTGAAGAGATTTGTAGCTGGATGTTGGAAGCCATTGTGACGGTGCTGTTGGTTGCGTTTGCACAAACATCTCACTCCAAGGTTTTTTAAGCCTCATTTCAGCTGCAGCCTGTATTTACTCATTGATCTGAATAGTTAGGGTATCGTGTACTAAAATAGAAATAATTCACAAGTAATTCAAAAGGGATCTGTGTATTCATAGGCTTCCAATTATGAATTAGCTTTGAGTTTGCTCATTAACTGTAAAGTTGCAAAAAAAGCTGACAGATGCAAAACAAACGCAAACTAGGCGTCCTGATCCGACCGCTGCTAAACACATTAAAGCACCAAAATTAAAGGAGACATGACTTTTTTCAAAAGCTCAACACACTTGTCTGAGGTATTAATGAAATGTTTATGACATTGATTGATTGAGATATCACAGAAATACGCAGGACTAAATCTCTTTTTTTAAATCCTTATCTGTGCACTTCTGTTCATAATAGCTGTTTTTCAGAAGGCATCTTCCATGGAGCAAGACTTTTTCTTTTTTATTTTTTAATTTAAATTAGCGAATGCATCTTTGCAGTATCCACTTCAGAGTTGCAGCTAATTCAGCAAGATGTGAAAATGAGTGGAGATAAAGGTCTGGTTTGGATGTGTGATGTCACAGCATTTGCCAAAACTGAACCAGGAGCTGAGGTAGTTTTTTTTAGAGCAAATAAGTGCTGTCAATCACAAAGAGGTGACTTTTTATTTATTTTTTTAATGTTTTTTAAAGTATGGATTCTTTAAGATCCAAATTAATATTACTTTTTCTATACATGGTAACAAAGAGGAAAAGAACTGGGATGACTGGCCAGGCTGGTTTATAACAGGGATACATGATCTTTTACATGATGGAAGATCACATGACATGAAGGAATGGGGAGGATTTTGATTGACAGGTGAGGAAGAGGAAGACGGAGCTCAGCTGTCGTCTTCTCTGTGGTGTGAAGGAAGAAAAGAGAGGGAAGGATGTAGCTGACCTGCTTCTAATATTACCTTCTCATTGCCTCTTTACCTTTCTCCTGCTCTTGTTCGTCCTTTCTGTCCTTTATTTTAATATTTGCCTGATCCATCAATTATTCAGCTGCTCCTGTGTGCTTACTCTCTTGTAAATTGAACATTTCCTGAATTTGTTGTCATTCACCTGCACGTCCGATATTCCTGTTTTATTGCTACTCCGTCTTTTTCTCCCCCTTGTGGTCCAGGCTCAAATTATTGAAGCAGAACCGGGTCTTCTTCCAGACTCCAGAGACTACTTGTCCTTTACACGGGCCCTAAAAGAACCTCACCGTCGGTCTCCTTTAACCTTCAAACCGCTTAACTTTGCAGAGTTATCAGGTTTTCTCACTGTGACGGGAAAATGACTTCAGTAAAGCTGTCTTTAGGAGAACAAAAAGACTTGTCTAGAGACAAGATCTTATACGATCTTTTGTGTAAACACTTTACAGATAGTCTAGGACTATTTTAAGGCTGTTGTAAAAGAGAGGGATAAGAGGGCTCATAAGGTTTTATTCACCGGCATTTCTGACATTTTGAATGAATGGTTTCTCTTCAGTCATGTCGTCACAAAATTGAGGCAAATTGAAAATTGGAATTTTGAGTATTCGTTTTATCAGTTCAGTGTTAATTATTAATATATTTTTTTGGTCAGTGTTTAACCTACATGTTTTTTAAAAAGCACTGAAGGTCCAAAGTAGAAACTTTTTTCTGCAGAGATCAGAGCAGCAGCCCGGTGGAAGACATAGTGCATCGTAAAATATGGCGGTAAATGTTGTAAAGCCACCAGGTGTTGGTCTAATTTGGGCCGGAAAGCTGGAACTGAGAGCAAGCAGGAACGCGTGATGGGAAGTTTTACACGGGGAGCAATTCAGGTGGCTGGTGCCAAATAAACAGAGACAGAAGGCAGCAAAGAGCAGAATGAGGTGAGACAGCAGCGCAGATAGAGGATGCTTTGCATGGGTGTGTGTCTTTGCCTGCAGCCCTCGTATTAAGGAAATCTCACTTTCCAAACAACAAACACTTCTGTTGTTAGATGGTACACAACTCACCTGTTTAGATGGAAACAGACACGATGCGATCCCTGTATTAGAAAAAATGTGACTCAAATTCTCAGTGCAGCAGATTTCCCCTGATGCCTCTTTAAAGTTACAGAGACAGGAAACTAATAGAGTCTATGTGTTGCCTTCCAGAAGCATGAAATGTAGAGAGTACTGCAGTTTAAAGGGGCCTTTGTAACTTTATGCTTCCCTGTTGATCAAAACATGCAGCAATTATGAGTCAACGGTTTTCAATAAGCCCACACAGCTGCAGCGGCCGAAGCAACAGCATCTCAGTATGCAGAGGCACAAACGCCGTCCTCCCTGCATGCTGATGCCTCGCCGTCGCACAGCATTTCGGTTCATCAGGACAAGCATGCACACAGATCAGATGGAGGCGACGCGGAAAGGAAGATTTTCAATGAGGGGTCACACCTGCGGGGGATCGCTTAAAGAGCCGGAGCAAGCTGTAATAAATAAATAAAAATACAGCGGCAAATGTCAATAAATCCATCAAACTAAATGCCAGGTCTATTCTTAGGAAATGTCATTGGTTGTTTATAATGACGCTGGTATGGAAGGCGAGCGAGACTGCTCAGACGTGCATGGAGCATGCAGACAGATCAGGCAGGTTGTACGGGCTTTAGAAGAAGCCATCTTAGAGAGGGCTGAGAGCAGATGGCAGCGACGTGTGGAGGCGACAATGGAAAAAGGAACTAAAATGTGCTGTAATATATACCCCGGGTTACAGTTGCTCTTTACCTGTCACACTTCAAACTCTTGAATTGCACGTGCTTAGCCTCCAGTTCGTTCCTCAAGCAAGACTTATGTACGCCGATATTTGAATGAAGACTTTATTATTATTATTATTATTATTATTATTATTATTATTATTTATTATTATTATTATTATTATTATTATTATAGTTGCTGGTTGATTACATTTGCTGTTGCCAGGCTGCTAACTCATTCCCCTGTTTGTGCCATTACACCTCTTCCAGTGTTATTTGAACCTCCTTTAGTGTAGTGACATGCCGGTGATAAATCTTGTCTTCCCAGGACTTTCCAGATAATGGGTCAGTTAGAGAGTGTTACAGACTGCAGCTTTGTGCTGTGGCGCTAAATAACACATCTGTAATCATGAACAGATATAAGGCTGGGGTGGCAAACTTACAGTTTACGTGCAGCTTGAATGCTCACTGGATTTTTTCTCGGTTTGTTTTGTCATCACATGATCATATGAAACTTATTTGTAACTAATGGAAGCATTTCAGTCTGTGTGGTGTCAAGTTAGGGATTTGTGAGACCTTTTATTTAATTTGTGAAACAAAAAAGGTAACCTTTTCCCTGCTTTTTAACAGGGCACTTTAGACCAGGTCCCAGTCAAAAACAATAGTGTGCTCAAAACTGAATCAAATTATGTCTTAGATACAAAAGAAACTATAAACCATCTGCTAAACTTTTACAACTCACAGAAGTCCCCGTCTCTCCATGCCGGTCTTTATTTTTATCAAGAGCTCTTCCGTTTCACTTAAGACGTTATAAATTAATTAATCTAAATTCAGTAAATTCATCTCTTTACCATATTTTTCCTAGTACGTCTTTAATGTTTGTTTTATTTGAAAAACAAAAGTTGGTAAAGACAAAAATAAAACAAAAACAAAAACCGTTTCCTCCATCTGACCCTCCTCCACCTCCTCAATGACATCATTCCTGTTGTCTTTCTCAGTGTCTCCAGAGCCAAAAACACTGTGAAATGGGCCTATTTTACACTTTTAACAATCCACAAATTGTGTTGAACATGTGCTTTACGTTCTAAAAGTTAATTTATTCCAGGTTTATTCCAAAATGCAGTGAAACGCCCCTTTTAGGCCCTCTGACCAATCAGAAACGAACTACAATGTAACGCAGTCTCGTGGAGCCACGAGCCAGAGTTGCCATGGTTACAGGAAAGCAAAAAAGCCCAACGGAGAATATGAAGAGGAACACAGAAGATTGTCGTCTGAATGGGAGAAAGTTGTCGTGGTTTGCAGTGGCTGAGGGAGGACCCAAGAGAAGGAGATCTCCAAAAAGGTTTATTAAACAAAAACACAAAAAAGTCCAAAAGATCCAAAATGCAAAGTATCAAAAAATCTCAAAATACAAAAACATAAACTTGAACTTAATACATGGAGATGACATGAGGAAAAACGAGTATAACTGCAAACATGTTCTCATGACAATGGAGCCACAGAGAACAGGGGGAAATGACAGGGATTATTAAATTAAATACACAGAGGAACAAACGAGGGGCAGGTGCAGGTAATCAAGGTGGTAACGAGGGGAAGGAAGCAAAGCAGGAAACAATAGAGACAAGACAGACCTTTCACAGTAAAACAGGAACCACTAACAGACAGGGAGAGACACACACAGGGCTGCCATGGCCGACCCAGGACATGACTAAAGTATTTTTATTATTATTAATATTTTATTTTGTGGAGCGGAGTGGAAAACCCCTCTGTCTCATAAGTCAGAAGTAAATCATATTTTTAAAGCGTCAAACTTGGAGCGGCATTTCTCCACTCAACATGCTAACATAGCCGCGGGGTTTCCCAGAGCGACAGAAGGTAAGAGGTTCGAAACCGACAGTTAGAGAGAAAAAAAAATTAGTTTTTTTTTTTCTTTTTTTCAAAAACGGTTGTTTTTTTCCAAAAATTTACAAAACTCTCTGAAACTGTGACGTTGGCGTCGTATCAGGGTTATTTCTCACATCAAAAAGTCACAGCGAGGAAGAGTTTTCTGTACGTTATGTAGTTGCTCATCTCAACCCTGACGGTGGTTTTTAGCGGGTCTGTGTCAGATTGGCGGCTCTCACGCACTCGTGTGTCCGGTTGTTTCTCGGGGTGGGTGGTGTGAAGACATGTTTAGCTGATTTTGCTGTAGATTATAGCCTCATCTGTAATTTTTTTCCTACATTGTAACAATATCCTACCAGCACATATTTATCTGCTCTCCTCTGTGTTTTTGGTGGTAGCAACAAAGATGTAATATTTATCTTAAGGTTTTTGCAGAAATGTTCAGATGTAACTTTAAAAAGTAATCTTAAGTTACTAATTAAATTCCGCATTTTTCTCGCATAATTAACGGATTACAATTATGTTTTTATTTATCGTCTTGCCAATAAATATACGACAAACCCTGTAAAGTAACCTCCTGAACAAGGTTTAATACAGCTGGAAAAGCACTCACACATGGGCATATGCATCATGAAGATGTAAATACTGTGCTTACAAAATATTAAATGTTAGGTATTTGGAGCATTTGATTTGTCCCTCAAATGTATATGCATTAAATACTGTCCATACAAAGTATTAAAAATACAAGAAGCTATCCTTTTCTGTTCCACGATAACGGTCAGGCAGCAGAATATTATGGCCTTCTGAAGTTGCTGCTATACGCATGCGCAGTCAACTCGGGTATCAAGATATTATGATGTAGGAAGAAATTTGACATGACACAGGGACAGGGAGAATAGGTAGGACACATGGCAAAGTGTCACGGGCCGGGAATCGAACTGCTGTAGGTTGACCGTAGCCTCTGCATATGGTCTGTCTGCTAAAATCACTGGACTCCACGGCGCCTTTGGGATGTTTTCTTTTTTTGAATGAGGTGAATTATTGTAATGTTGCTGTTTTTTTATTCAGAATCAGAATCAGAATCAGAATCGTTTTTAATCGCCAAGTACGTTCGCACATACAAGGAATTCTGTTCCGGCAGGTGGTAACACTCTCAGAATAAGGTACAAGTGATAAAGAACAAAAAAGGAATATGTAATAAGAAAAACAGGATATGTACATCTATATACAAAAGTAAAAAAGTTAAAAAATAAAATAAAATAAAATAAATAAGTAAGTAAGTAAAATAGTATGTACAAGGGTGGTGCAAAGTACACAAGATAGTGTAAATGATAGTGGTTTTTGGTTAGTGCAAATGATTGGTTGAAACCATTCATTTATTTATTTATTTTTATTTTTTTGTAATTGCAGCTGTTGTTATGCTGACCTGATATTACCGAGGGGTCTCAGAAACAATGCAACGCTTGGTCTGTGTCGGGCTGGCAGTGATGCCATCTGGGCATCTCACTTGCTGTTCTCTGTTGTCTTTACGACACTTTACAAGGCGCTTTGATGTTGGTTTTTCTTTACAGCTGTTCTCAAACAACCCTGTGGATCAGAAACTGCTGTAACCTTTCTGCTCAGACTGCACATTTGGATGGGCTTCATTTATATGTATATACATATATATCAGTCCATTTCACACTTCATGCCCCTTCAGTTGAACCCAACACCTCCCTTTCCTCTGCAGTTTTTGACTAGACGTCACACAGGTGACTGCTATCTTATTAGCTGCTATTAGCTCTCCTGCTCATAAACAAAAATAAATAACGCCACCCACTCACAAAAACCCCGTTTTGTTTTTTTTTTTAGCCTTCAGTAGTACTTTTGTCAGCAAGTCAGTCTCCCCAGGACTACTAACATTGACAGGAGAGGCAATGGAGAGAAAAATGTTTGTGTGCAACCTTCACAGTACAAGTGATTGCACTAAAGCGTCGCCGCCATCCTCTGCACCAGTGGATTCTTTCACATGATGCACACTGACATCAGGCAGGTAGTGACATTAATATTCAAAGGGTGCAAGCATTTGTGTGCAAGTGTAGCTTCACCTTTTTGATATATTTTGTCAAGAATTAATCCTTTGCTGAGGCATTTCTGTCCTTTTCAGTTGTCACAGCGCTCAGTATGAATATAGATAAATGTTTACTGTAAATGTCAGGTCACGTTATCTCTGTTTATGTGTGACAGTGTGAGCAGGAAGGGAGACAATACAATCATAACTCCTACAGATGTTGAGAAATCAAGGAAGATTATGATGGAGAACAAGATGCAGAGGAATATCGTGTCTTTAAAGATGCTGTAAAAATATAAAACATTCATGTGTGAGCTTTGAGCCAGTAGTTGTACAGTTGGTTAGCAGAGCTTACATGAATCATTTCAGACAACTTCAGGGATTATATACAAATAGACTGCTGAAGCACATCAGCATCTTTGCATGCTTTTTTCCCCCTATGTACTTCAGCTGGATTGGATACTGTTGTGAAAGCTATCTAGAAGGACTTTTTTTGTAAAATTACTTCACATATTTGACAGCAACTTGAAATATATGCTTATCTTTGAGGGAACGCTTATTTGCTGTCAGAAAAATGTGTGTCAATTATAGATCTAAAGATGGCATTTTTTAATCCAAGTTTGTGGGTGCAGATCCATCCTTAGATCCTATTGTATTAAAAATGTATATACATATAATTAAAACAAAAGTTATTTTAATTTAGTACGTTGATGGTTGACTAATATCTCATCTACTGGTTCTGTCGTTCACGTTCCCACTCTACATGTTGTGCTTTCCTTAACTCTGGGGCTACATGGCCCTAGGCTAATTTAATGCCAAATAGGAAGTAAGTTTTATGGTGAAAATGTCCAACACTGCAGCAGAAATAAACATTTATAGCCTCTACAGTCTCCATCGCTACATTTCACATCAATTACAACTGCATGGAGGACAAAGATAACCAGGCTTTCTCCACAAGTTCCAAGCTTTTATTCTAATTGTTTTCATCGTTGGGATAACTTGAAGCAGTGGGTTAAATGATTTCCCTAAATGTGGAACTATTTTGTGAATGTCTGGCTATTTGGATTTGCTCCACAGTCTGACCATACTTACACGGTTTCTGATCAGATATAACAAGTTAAATGGTAAATGGTAAATGGACTGCACTTATATACCGCTTTATCAGCACCAAGGTGCCCTCAAAGCGGTTTACAATTGGCCTCACATTCACCCATTCACGCACACATTCACACACTGATGGCCGAGGCTACCACGCAGGGTGCCACATGCTCACCAGGAGCAACTTGGGGTTCAGTATCTTGCTCAAGGATACTTCGACATGTAGCCAGGGGAGCATGGGAATTGAACCGGCAACTTTCCGGTTACCGGACAACCCTCTCTACCACCTGAGCCACAGCTGCCCCGATAGTTAAAGATGCAAGGAAGGAAAAGCCTTTTTAGAAATCAGATTTTGACACGGCAGGTCACTCAGTCTGACTGTCCATGACTGCTTTTTACAAGTGCATGTAAAATGTGCGATGGGCATAACAAGTGGGGGCTCGTCCGGGAAGAAACCGCGAAGACCTTGTAGTGGGGGTCTTTGTTTTCAGGCCTCAGATCACCTGTGTTCCTGCCTCTGCTTTTTTCTTGCAGGTTCCCTCCTCTCCCTGGTTGCTTGCCCCTCCCTCCTCATTGGTGATTGCTTACAGGCTGGTTCCTTCCTGGCACCCTCTGGTTTTGTTTGGGTTGTTTATGTTGAGTTTAGCCTTGGTTTTTCTGACTTTATCATTGGGTTCCCTATGTTGTTTTACCTTAAATAAATTAATCATTTTGTTTAAAAGCTGTCATTGGGTGGACCTCCCTTTTTTGTTATGCTCTCCCACGAGCTGGGCATAACAAATGCACGTGAACAACCTGTAATTCTTGTTGTATCTACAAATCTCCTGGGCAATCAGTGTTAAAAATAAAACCCCTTTGGTGAAATCCTACCCTGATTGTACCCCGAGGAAACCAGTGGAGCTGTGTTTGACTTTGTTTGCAGACAACAACAAGCCGACTTGAGAAGTCCCAGGGGGCTCAGCATCCCTTTGACACTGGGATCTGTGGACTGTTCAGCACAGAGAGGAAGACGAGTAGAAGAGCAGCAGAGTTACAGGATTAACATTAGAGCTAGTGGCTAAAGCATTGCCCACAGGTCAGATTAACTAAATGTAAAGCTGGAACCCCTTACTCTACACTTTGAAGTGGGGCTTACATCCTCTACTTTATCCTGTTAAGAAGTGGAAAAGATGTTGAAAGGAATCGGGATCATTTGGTTTCTCTTTTCTTTTTTTTTTTCTCTGACGTGGGTTTGCTCCGGGTGACGAGAAATGAGGGATCACATTGTGACTGGGAGTAGACGAGTGTCAACTCAGGCTGGGAAACTTAGCTTTTCCGATGTGCCCTGATGTGTTCATAAAGTTCATAATCCGGCCATCTTCATCCAGGTATCTTAAATGCAGATCATCATTGAGATAGATGTCATGTGAATCCTGTTTTGAAACTGAGTTTAAAAAAAACCAAACAATCTAATTCCTCTTATTTCTTTTTTTCTCCATCAGTTCTATTTCCATTCCTGCTGTAATGTAATTTCCTGCCATGTTAACAATGAGACACCGTCTACCAAAGTGTGACATGGACACAATGAAATGTTAACTTCAATACAGCACCAGATCATGACAACAAGCTGGTTTCACATATTCAAGAGATTTCTTGAATATGTGTTGACATGATAATCAGATCTTGTCACTCTCTTCATATGTGGAATATATAATGTCCAAGCTGGAGAAGATAATAACTCCTCAGATTTTTTTTCTTTTCTTTTTTTCCCCAATAACATATTCTAATAACTGAAGCTGTGTTCAGTGTCACCTTTTCCTTTGAGCATCTTGAAAAGTAGTGTCTTGTGATTGATGTCATTTGGAGAAAACCTCAGTACAGACTAATGAAATTATAGAGATAAAAGAGAGGTTTATTACAAAGCTTGATTATTTATTCTTCTGCAACAATAGTGAACCTTTTTTTAATATAATAAACAGGAGATGACGGTGCTGCAGGTTTCTGTCAATGATTTAATAAGATCTTTGACAGTTCACACAGTCTCATAAATCATAATGAGGAAGGCTTTAAAAATATTCTTTTACAGCCTTTTAATAAATATTTTATTTTTTTCACATATTCCAGTGAGAGTGAAGTTAAAATCTACAGACATTTTACAACATCACACAGTGACTGAGTTATGAAGACGCAGTGGAAACGTCCTCAGCTCTCTGGCGGCGGTCGTCGTGTCTGTGGTCCAGTACAACTTTGCTGAGTCACTTTGTCAATGACCATTAAACGAATATGCCATGCACCAGGGGGTCATTGCCACCGCGCGTTGAAGCCTTAAAAAACGTACTTATTAATGCACTGATTTTAACATTGTAAGAAGAAGTAGCAGGAAAAAAAATGGTTATAGCTAAATTATAACATAAAACCACTTCGAGATTTTAATATGCAACCATGTGTAAATAAGGTAAGAACAATCTTACAGTTTTCTTACAATTTTGGGGGGTCAAAATCGACGCCCCCTGGTGGTGTTTTGCATTGTGACTTGTCAACACAAAGCAAAGTGGCGTGAAGTATGGCGATACAACGTAGTGTATCGTGCCATTTCTCTTGTATCGTTTCTATCGTTTCTAACCTAATTGTATCAATTATCACAGCAAATATGTAAATAACCTGCAATGATAAATTTGATAGAATCATATCTACTTCTACAAAGTAGCCTTTTATTTTTGCACTTTTATTCATGGTTAATGCCTTAAACAGAGTTCTATTCAACCCTGATGTTTACTTTAGACACTTTATATTGGTTTGCAAACTTTGCACTACAAGGTTACAGATTTCAGAAAGTTGAAAAATAATTTGTTTATTTTTTATAGCTGAACTTCAGTGCAAAAATGTGTTTTTCCTCTCAGAAACAGTTGTGCACTTTTAAAAAAAATGTGAAAGCTACTGTACCTCTCTACCTACCTGTTTTTGCTGCACTAAAATGTGTGTTTGTGACAGTTCAGCTAAATGTCCTTTCAAAATAAAGTTGAAAAGTAAGCAATGAAATTTTTGACAGACTTTTCAGAGAATAACTAAAAACATACTTTATTATGGTATATCGTGATATATATCATTATCGTGATATAAAATAGTCCATATCGTGATATATGATTTTTTTCCATATTGCCCGGCACTAGCGTCAAGTGGAATAGGAACGGTGATAAATGGACTTCCAGTTTTCCAGTAGAAAGTTGTTGTCTTGGTAGTTTTGCATAGTGGCTCTTGGAAACCACAACATCAAGTCCTGCCTCTGGTCCCATTCCAACTGGTTCAGTGGATTCTGTGCTGGTGGAAATAGCTGTCAGTGGGAGGGGTACCAGACCCATTTCACAGGAGAGAAGTGAATGGGTTTTGACTGACCAGTCTACGAGATTTGACTCCAGTATCATTTTCAACATGTGCTAGAATAAATTTGTCACACAGCAGAACCACAACACACAGCTGCATAGATTAAGAAATGGCGCTCGGGGGGGATACTTGGTTGCATTTTTGTCAGTCTACCACAGTTACATGGTCAGAGAGCGATCAGAGCTCTGACTTGGATATCATAATCTTCGCAGCCATTGTTATATCAGTGTACATCCATTTCCATCTGTCATCGCTTGCTGACACAATAAACACAGCCTGCCACTTTTAATGTTTCACTTCCTTTTAGCTTCTGCACCCACTTTAGTCTTGAAGCGAAGATCCTGAAATATTCAGAAATATGTTAATGTGCTTTTCTCTGGTTTCTTTCTTCTTGTCCTACATGCTCCCCTTGTGACCGATCTGATGTCTACGCATCATCTCATATGTCTTCTGTTGCTGATATCAATAGGTAAGAAAACAAACGTTTAACTGCTGTGTCGATGTGTCTTTTATATATATATTATATATATATGTGTGTGTGTGTGTATTTGATCAGCTTCCTGTTTGAACTTGTGCTTTGTCTGTTACTATTTGCTTGATTAGTTTTGCTCTTGTTTTTTTTTTTTTTCTTATGACACCATGGGTGCCTATAAAATGTCTAACAAAAAGCAAGAGGAGCAGAAAACAGAAAATGATGCGGCTGAGATAAAAGATGTTTCTAAGAGCTTTTATGATGATGACAAAGAAAACAACTTCAAAAGAAATCAACGTGACGAGCTCAGAAACTCTGGATGATTGCGCTGACCTGAATTTCAGTTGATATCTCAGCTCAAAGCAGAATTGGGGCTACATGGTGGCTAAACAGCATTTTAATAATTTACAGCTTCCTCTGCTCTTTGCTCATTGATAAGCTGCCCACTTAACGTATTGAGAACTTGAATAAGTAGCAAATCTAATTCATTTAAGACTTTATTCTGCATTTACAAACTGTAAAACTTTAACACAACAACAAATATGCGGTCCTTCAAAAGATAAATATGTTACACTTTAGGCATTAGAAGCGTCATCCTCATTATAATCAGTAGTGCTCTGAATGTCCTGACAATCATTATCATTATTGTATCATTAGAGTTCTTCTGATGGATATAATCTTGTTGTTGTGTCCAGTAATTTTTGAAATTGTGCGTGTGCAATTCAGCATCAGTTTGATCTTTTGATGGAATATCCTGAAAGGAATTTGATTAAATACATTAAAAAAATCTCTTAAAATCTGAAATCATACCATTAATATGTATGACAAGAGTCAAAATTACTGACTAAGGCTGATTTGTGTGGATCCTTTAGCATGATCCAATTTTGCATAAAAAGTTGAGCTGTCACATATATGGCCTGAAATTTAAAGTCTGTTATGTTTAACCTTGTAAGAAAACAAGAAGTGGTGGTTGATGCAATGCCTGTAAGTTGTCATTACCACCACTGTGCTTTAGTTAGAACGAGCTGTTTGCTTTATGCTGTGTATTTGTATTTGTATATGCCTGACTGGCGAAGGGACATTGACTAGATAAGGGACATTGTTCCATAAGTCTTATTCATTATTATCATTTTTGGCCTTCTCCTAGAAACTGTTCCAAATAAATATTACATGTTCGGTCTTTTTCTTTTTATTAATTTCTTTTTTTTATTGTACCGTCATGAACATTAAGCCTTGCAGGGTCTGAAATGTTGTTGAAGCATTATGCAGTGTGACTTTGGGGTGAACTTGTTGAAAAGCCCACTCCAGGTAAGGTTGGAAGCTGTCTTAAATGTGTTAAACTCAGTAAGACACTTATTTTTTTCACTCTAGAATGGACTATAAATTGTTTGTGTAATGTAGCTTATTATAACCCACCCCAGACTGATGGGCAGCAGCACCCTAACCACTGGAACTTACCTGGACACTTACCTGGATGCTGGAGACCAGCAAACTCCACACCTTCTAGTTTTCTTGACGTCTCTGCATCTGCTAATGATGAAACTAATGATGAAGCTAATGATGATGATTAGCAGCAGCTGGGTCAAATTTCCCCTCATACATCTTCTGCAGGCTATATGGGGGTACTTAGTAGTGCCTGCATGATTTTTGTTTTTGTTGGACAAATAATAGTTAAGGAACTACACTAGGATCAGATGATTTTTAGTGATGATGACGTCACGCACCTGGCTGCTTATGGAAGCAGGTAAGAGGACCTAAAAACAGAGGTGGGACTTTGATTTTTGCATGACCATTATAAGAGTTGTCTTATAGTTATAGTTTTATCCAAAGATTAATCACATCCAAGGAAAAAAAAAGAGGAAAGCCCTCGGAAAGAAGTGTTTTCTTGATCAACACTTTGGGATCCTCTTATTTGAGCTGAGTTTGAGGATTATGGTCTTTTTAAGGTTACAGGACTTTGGGGTTGTTTGTGTAATGGTATTAAGCCTGAGCATAAGGGTTAATGAACAACTGCAAGTCTGAGGGATGCTCCCAATGAAAACGTGCACGCTTGTGCCGAGCCGAGCCGAGCCCTTAATCTTTTAACAGGATTACAAGCTGCATTGTCCTTTGTTCACTTGTTCCTTTCCACCCACGTATCCTGGTAGCCGAGATGTCAGAGCCCACATTCAGGATTACTGCGTAATGGGCTCCCAGTAGACCAAATGAGTGGGAAGCATGTTGGTTTGTCATTTAACCTTTCTTCCTTTAAACCGTAATAAGTTGGTCATGTGACCTGAGCTTTAGCTCGTTTCTGTCTTGCTTGGCACTCAGGAAGCATGTCTTATCAGTTGATTGAAGTTGCACTCTTATTAAATGGTAATTCTGTCATCAAATGTGGCTTTATAACTAAACTGCCTTCCAAGGTGACCTCTGAGTCAACTATTTACATTCATTAATATGTACAAGAGTCAAAATTACTGACTAAGGTATGCACAACGGCTCTGAGGTGAATCTGTGGAGCCACGCTGTCAGCGGCGCCCACATCATTCCTGAGCTCCTGAATCTTGTTATTGTGCAAAATAAAAGCACATTTCCCACCAGAGAGGCTCTGAACCTGGAGATGCATTATAATATTCTCTTTACTGGCCTTTACAAACACATTCACCAATCACTGAGTGCGTGCGTTCCCATGCCACTGCTTCAACAGTGAATTAATTCTTCCTAAAGAAGATGAGTGCATCCGTCAACATTCATCCTCGCGTGACCATCGCTGTACTTTACTTATTTAATTCAAGTGAATCGAAACATAAATAAAAGCAGAATCTTCAGCCTGTGTGTAGCAACCTTATCTAAATGCACATGCCAGCAGTTCCACATGTTCTAGGCCATTAACTGCAAATTGCAGATTGGTTGCTTTAGGGTCTTCCATTTCCCAAAACATAGAATAAGCAAGTTTTTGGGTTTTTTTTTTAAAGATGGATTTTCTTCTCTGCAGTCTGGTGAGGATGGTGCCCTGAGAAATGACTGCATGCTTGTTATTGGTCGTCTTCTTTGACTGACTGAGGACAGTGTGACTTGATAATGTTCTTTTTCTGCTGAGGACTCTGATATTTTGGAGGTCAGAACATCCTTTGGATCGCTGAGCACCAAGTAAAGTTTTCTATCTGGAGAGTTTGCAAATACACACAGACACAGTTCAATTTAGAGAAAAAAAAAAAGTGACTGCATTTGGAGTGACTGTCAATAGCCTGGCCAACTATCCTTGTAAAAAAAAATCTAAATTTTGAAATATTAGGAAAGAAAAAGACAACATAAATGTCAGAATTGTTTCGAATACTTGCATTTTTAGAGTTGCCTCCTGTCAAAGACTTGCTACAGAAACTGTGAGACTTACTTATTGGAAAGTACCAATAAAGAGAGGAATATAAAAAGAACGACGGTACTGAATGTACTATTGAACACTCAAAACCAGCAGAGAAAATGTGGCTCTACAGAGACATTGCAAAGATCAGGATGACCCTCCAAACGTGATGAGAGGAGGATGTGAAAACTTGTCAGGGAGGCTACAGCGAGGCCACGGGAGCACAGTTTCTGACAGACGCTCTGGAGTTTCTGACTCCTTCCTAGTGATTATAATTTCCTATATTCTATAAAAGTCTCGGTTTGGGGAATGTTGGAAGAGATGGAAGCTGTTTCTTACACAGAAAAATATGCAAACCTTTCTGAATTATGCTACCAAATTCATTCAGTCACCCCATATCCACGTGGGACAGTGTTTTATGATTTGATGTGACAATTTTGGCCATCATTCCAAATTGACCCTTCGGTAAGCACCGCCCCCCTCCCACTTCTCCGTCGTTACTGTTGCTAGGTCGGACACTCTTGCTGCTCCTGCGTTAAGGGCTGTTTTTATTCGCTATACACCTTTTCGACTTGAAAACTGTGGACATGCACCCCCTAGTGGCCCAGCCATAACTGGAGTGTGCGGTGCTCCACCAACTAACCCAAACACAGCAGCGTGGAGCATCTGTTACTGATAACGCAGACATGTCTTGGATTGATGATGTTAGGCAGTGGCCTCCAGTTACAGATGAAGGTAGTTTATCGCTGTTTTTAATGATTGGTTATGGAAATAGCATGATCTATTCCCATAACCAAACACTAAAAACTGTGGGAATACGTGAAAAATGCAACTATAACTAACGTCAACAAGCCATAAATATTATGCTACTGTAACATTAACGCTAGCGGTAAATTAGGTTATGTGTTAATGTTATATTTAATTTATTTTATCATTTTCATAATTCATTTATTCATTGATTTATAGGCTTGTGCTAGTGCCGAGGGCTACAGTAGCCTCATACTGCTGTTCTTTCGGCCAGAATCGTCCGGGACTCTCAGCGAGACTATGAGTAGTACGAGACTGAATGTTAACGAAAACTCACCCGGCTGTATTCATTTGGAACAAAGTCCTTTCTGTTGATATTTTTCACCCACGTCTTCCTAACTTCTTGTTCTGCAAACAAGGCAGTCTTCGTGCAGTAAAGGCTTGTGTATTTCGCATATTTTCTTCTTCCATTGTTGAATTTTCACGCCATTGTTGGCACAGTTTATGACGGAACATGTATTCCCACTCGACCGACTCGACATTATAAAAATATATATTTGTAGAAAAACACTGGTTAATCTGCGAGCCGGTGAAAGAGTCGCTCTGTAGCACAACCCAGCAATGGTGGACGGGGTACTTCCGGGGGGCTGGCCCGAAAAGGTCTATATTTCCGATGTGTATCATCAGTATTTATATTATACTAGAATAACGCAATAACATGTGTGTTTCATTTTTATATCCACGTACATTCCTCAGGATTTGTCTTTGACTTCTAGTCAGAAGTTTAAATTTGTGAGCAGCCAGTCCCCACCCCATTGTGATTTCTTTGGTATGGATCTGTAATGATGGAAATGGGGTACCAGACCCTATTTTAAGAGAGAATTTTTGGCCATTCTGGTATTTTTACCTGGGAAAAATGCAATAGCTCAGTTTAACTCAGGATGAAATTAGACAATTTTCAGGTCTGCATAGTTGATTTTTTTTCTCCAGTTGCTGTTGTAATGTAGAAATACAAGCTATTGAGTATAGTTTTAATTGTGTGTATGTGCACTTAAGAAGCAGTTTATTTTTTGGAATATGATTTCCTGCGAGGATGTTGAAATCATTTGGTTTACTTCCACTCATGCAGATAACTATTTCACAACACCAATGTCTGAAGAATCAATGTCAAGTTGCCACTTAGCTGGACTCAGGAAGCAGGCGAAAGGCGTGGTGTCGTATCCAAGGTCAGCAACAGGAGAAGTGATGGAAAATGCCAAATTATCCCCATGGGGGTGGCTGTAGATCCATGCTGTTCATGTATATGTGACTGACACCTGAGCTTGTGGGCTGTGTTTTTGTAGCATATCGACCGAGGAGCTAAAAGTGGATGAAGGCAGTCTGATCTCATCCGCTAATGCATAGCGGCTTACGGAGACCGCTCTCACTAGATCAACGAGATCAAAGAGGCAAGCTCGGCAGCAATAAAAGCCCAATCTGTAATCCATCTCTAAACAAATAGACACACAGCATCATTATCTAGTTATCAGTGTATTGTTATTGTGTTAGATTAGCTAAACATGCAGGATTACATATCTGTATGGCAGACGTCCATAAAGATGTTAAGAAAACATATATGACGTCATTAATCGAACTATTACTTGTGGATGAAACAAAAAAGTTTTACCCTTCTGTTACTTTTTTCCATCAGATGGACCGGAAAATAAAAAATTGGGACACACATCAAAGCGATGACAAGTAGTAGATGGTTCTTATTCTTACCTCTCTTCTCAAGTGAAACATGTAATTGGTTTGTCTGTTTTTTCCCTTCCTTTCTTTATCGTGTCGGCTGCGTCCTACTTTTCCCCTACTTCACAACACATTGAAAACAACCCCCTTGAAAATCTCTGCAGCGTCAAGGAGGACAAAAAATATATACTGCGTTTCTGTCAATTAGCGCGCAGCCACCATTTATTCTGTTTGCGGGATGCAGCATGAAAACGCCACATCCTGTTTTCACTAATGCACTTAGACGTCTCAGTGGTCTCTTGGTTGAGGCTCAAGCCTTTGTGAGCAGTAATCAATAATGGATTACATTACAAGACTTCTATATACTTGTTGTAAACATGCCTCAAATACGCTGATATTTACAGTATCCATTTAATCATTATTGATTTTTTTTTTTTTTTTTTTTTTTTTGCGGCCATCACCCATCTGCAACATCAATTCATATTTGGTTTATTTATTCATAGGGGGTTATTTGTGCTGGTGTTGAATTCTGATCCAATGTGAAGTAGTTTACATGTCACTTTTATATGCGCTATGAAAAATGCTGTGTGTGTGTGTGTGCGCGTATGCGTGTACACATACACCCCTGCCTTCCTCTTGCCCACCCAGGCATTGTTGTCTGTTTCAAGCCCAGATCCTCAACCAGAGGTTGGAGCCTGAAGGTTCTGTGCAGGATCATAGCTGGGTAACAGCTCCCAGTACCCCCATCACCATTGGCAACCACTGCTGCCTTCAAACCCCACATTTTTTCCAACTCTTCCTTCAGCCCTTGGTATTTCTCAAGCTTGTCATGTTCCTTCTTTCTGATGTTGCTATTGCTGGGGATGCTACATATATCACCACGGGTGTCCTCTGCTATTTATCGACTACCACTATGTCAGGCTAATTAGCCATCATCAGTTTGTCAGTTAGGATCTGGAAGCCTCACATGAATCTTGGCCTGCTCATTCTTAATCACCTTTGGAGGTGTCCATATATATATATATATATATATATATATATATATATATATATATATATATATATATATATATATATATATATATGTTTTTTCTTATCTTGTTCATTTTAATACTGGTACCACTAAACGTCATCATGTGACTAAAACAGACAGAAAAGAAAACACTGAATGCATAAAAGCAGTGTTTTTGGCAGTACAACGCCATAGCTATTGATGTAAAAACTTAAGGCTCAGTCATCACAATTAGGCAGAGATGGCAAAGATTTAATATGATTAAGCAGAGGTCTCCAGGTTTTTTCAAATGAGTTAAGATGCATTTCCAGCTGAGAAGTATAATTCTCCTCGCTAACAGGGTGGTAAAGGCTAGAACAGTCTGAATGACCTTAGAGTTAAGGAGCTGCAGGGGCGCACCAAACAAGGCCAAGAGTGGTTCAGGAGAGATAACAGTGTTGTATGCTGTGCTAAGAGTTTTGAAGAGTTCGGACCAGAATGTGGCAAGTCTGGGAAAGGACCAAACATATGAGAATGATCGACTGGCGATTGTTTGCACCTACACTGCCTATCCAAAAAAAAGTTGCCACCCTGATTTAACTAAGCAAATAGGTATGAGCCTCCTATTGGATAATTACTGCATGGGGGATTATCTTTCAGCTGGCAACAAGTTATTTAACCCCAACTGGTGCAATGAGTTGCTTCTCATTTCCTAAACAACCATGTCAAAGACACATCTGTGGTCGTGGAAAAGATGTTGGTCTGTCTAAGAAGGGTCAAATCATTGGCATCAAGCAAAGAAAACATCAAAGGAGATTGCAGAAACAACCAAAATTGGGTTAAGAACTGTCCAACGCAATTATTAAAAACTGGAAGGATAGTGGGGACCCATCGTCTTAGAGGAGGACATATGGCTGGAAAAAAATCCTTAATGATCGTCATTGGTGATCACTTAAATGTTTGGTGAGAACAAATCAAAGTAAAACAACAATAGAACTCAGGGCTGTTTAATAGTGAAAGTAAGAGGTAAGAGTATTTCCACACCCACAATGCAGAGGGAACTCCAGGGATTGGGACTGAACAGCTGTGTAGCCTTAGGAAATCCACTTATTAGTGAGGCTAACCAGAAAAAAAGGCTTCAAATTGCTGAGGGGCATAAAGATTGGACTCTGGAGCAATGGAAGAAGGTCATGTGGTCTGATTAGTCCAGATTAACCCTGTTCCAGAGTGATGGGAGCATCAGGGTAAGAAGAGATGCTCCCATCATGCCTAGTGCCTACTGTACCAGCCTGTGGGGGCAGTGTTCTGATCTGGGGTTGCTGCAGTTGGTCAGGTCCAGGTTCAGCAACAGTATGAGTTTCAAAGAATGAGGTCATCTGACTACCTGAATATACTGAATGACCAGGTTATTACATCTATGGATTTGTTCTTCCCTGATGGCACGGGCATATTCCAAGATGACAATGACAGGATTCATCGGGCTCAGATTGTGAAAGACTGGTTCATGGACCTGAACCCCATTGAGGATCTATGTGATTAGATTGTATGATCTTTAATCATATTTAAAACAGGCGTTTGAACTGAAGACAAATGTAACAGTATACCACATTGTAAATTTTGGGGCTCTAAGATACAAATTGTTAGTCAAAATATTAAATATTTTATGACTAAAACCCAACATGACAAGTAGAATACAGAATACAGAGCAGAGACAGTAGTTGTATGATTCATATTTCACAGGTGTGTTTGGAGTCATCTGCCATCACACCTCACATATTTCAGCTACACAGTAAATGAGGGAAATAATAATTTCCACCTCTAACTTGCCCACCTGCGTGCAGGTCATAGAACAGAATCATTCTGAAAAACCAACCGTGTCTTCAGTGTTTAGTTGGGTAAATTGCTCATCCTTCTCACAGCGGTAGAATATAGAAAAAAGATGAAAATAATACAGGAATCACAGACTGAGGAGCCAAATGGAAAGGCTGTGAAGTTATTTGGTCAACACAGTGACAGGCAGAAAGATGGGAAGTAAGAGGTATTTGTGCATGTGGTAGAAAAAGAGCGTGTTGCTCTTAACTGAGACAAACTGGAGCTATTAGAGGGCCTATTGTTGCCTTGCTGGCCCCTGAAAGAACAGCTTGTCCAAGCACTTATTCCTTGAATAGCTGTGGCCAACACTCCCAGCTATGTTGACAGCACAGATCAATCTGACCAGTTTACCTGGTCAGATTGATCAACCAACATCAATGTGTCTGGATAAACAAGATCGAAAGGCTCCTTAAGAGTGTGTTACAAGTACATGGTGAACAACTGGTTTTGATTGACTAAATATTGATTAAAAGAAATCTGTAGGTACAAATATGCTTTCAGTTTTAACCAGCACACACATTTGATGTTTATTTGCGGATCTTCGTAACTGGACTAAATATTTTGCCTAAGGAGCCTTGACACCTAGCCTTGAATCACAATGACTGTAAGGTAACCTTAGTAAACATCATGGGTTAACACAAGCTAAGCTTAGCCAAATGGGTGGCATGTGGTAGCTAAGTTAAGTATGGCTTATCCAACCCTTCTGTTCTGTAATCAAATGTTCAGTAGCACTATCAAGATGATTAGAAATATGGCAGCGCCATAAATTTTAGCTCAGTTTTTCTACATGAGTGAGTGTAGAATATTCAGATGCTAACTCTCGGATATGACTTTGACACACTTATTTCTTAAGTAAGTTCTTCTACTCAAGTTTTTTTTATTATTATTTATTTTCTGTGATGTCAAAAAGTATAATTGTTTTCATACTTGCTATTCTGCTTACAAGCTTAGCTAGATTCTGGCTAGAATATATTGGGCTGAATATATTGGGCTGTTTATCTGGCAACAACAAACTCGCAGCCAGCAGTCCAATGATCAGGGTTCAGCAAATTTTCCTTTTACAGTAACATGTTTTGGATGACACCATTTCTTTTTAACAGGCATCGCCTGCAGTTTCTCTCTGGTGAAATAATCTAAAGGGACATGTTGAGAGGTGTTTAAACTCCATGTCTTGACAAGGGTTCAATGCTTGTCCATGTTATTTATCTGTTATTGCACATTCACTGCATTTTTTTCATAATGATGTTCTGCAGGTTTTCATTCCTGCTGAAGCCTAATAAAAGTGAAAGTGTTAACATTACTGTCAGTTATGTAACTAAAGATAAGGCACCTAAAATAACTAATTAAAGTAAGAACATAATCATTCACAATGCATTTAGCCTCTAATTTACCACTTGAATAAAATGTTAAAATGGTGCGAAAGACTGCAATTTCTGTTAAGGGATAATATTTAATATTTTTTTGTGCCTTGTAATAACATCCTAACTCTTTCCCTCTGGTTGTCATCACTCTCACACACATACACAAACCCACCCACCCACACATGCTCACATATCGTTTACCTGCTGTCACGGCTTCAAAAATGGCTGATTTAACTTGTACTATCTCCCACTCCAATAAACAGCTTCCAAAGCAGCTTTGAAGTGGCATCAATCTTCCTTTTGCATCTGTCAAACTTCTCTAACATCCACTTTCCAGCCAACCATCCCATCAAGGGGAAATCAAAGGGCCTTCAGGCGTTTGACATGCTGTAAATAGACTGGTGCGGATAAACCACAGCGTCAATGAGCTCTAAATGGGATGAGTCTATTTGCTGGCTCATAACCACGCAGTTTCCTATCCCCCACAGACCATATAACACGGACCTCATAATGGTTCTTTCATCATTTTAAATTATTCGCAATTTCAAGAAGTTTTTTTTTTCTTTCTTTTTATTACACCTGCTCTAATTTGCGTGTGTATAATTGAAAGAAAATTAGATTTATGGGATTCCCATGTAACAGCAGTGAAACCCTGCAGTCCCTTTCGCCGTCTCTCCTCCACAAACTCTTCTGACCTTGTTGCCTCTTTTATTTACTGCACAATGACTGCAATTTCCAGAGTGTAATTAGAGCTATTATAGCCTGGCCTTTGGTCTCAGTCATTTAGAGGTGAGCACACCATCAGTCTTATCCCCCTTCACCCTCCTGCGACACAGTTTACTCCCTGCTGTGCCGCTCACAGTCTGAGGGCCAGAAGCTCACATTTCTCCTGTCTGAGGTCAAATGTTGGCCATTTCCTCCACTTATTTTCATATTGCCTGGTTAATTAATCATTTCCCCACATTTTCAGCTGAACGCCCGCAAATTGCCGGGTCAAAGCCCGAAGACAAAGGGATTTTGTGTTAATTAAGCATAAAGCAATTCATTTACACACATTTCCTTTTTCTCCCACATCCACCAGCAGCAACTCCGCAGCTGTCACCGCTTTAATTCGCATGTTCATTTTTTTGCTGCTCCGTGCTCGAGCGTGCACGGCAGCTCGGCTGTAATTACATTCAAGCAAGGAGAGGGAGGATTTGGTTTCAGTTTTGACCCGGCATCTGTTTGGACTCCAGGCTTCTACAATAGTGGCACCTTGATCTGTTTGGAAAATGTTTTCTAGGTGGCATTAGGCCAGAAGTGATGTTTTATTTGCAACCTTGATTAAATAGGGGATAAAACAGAAGCGGAGTATCTTTTTCACAGTTGTTCTATCTGTGTTTTCTTGCTCCCTCGTTAATTATAGATGGGTTTTAGTGTACCATAAAAAACAAACAAAAAACAATTAAGCCCCTCTAGTCCAGGCAGCCTGCTCACTGTAACTTTTGCACTTAAAGAAAGCTTAAAAATCTTTTAAAAATCATTGAATCCTTGAGAAACCACTACTGCCTCTATTTACCTTAGCCATAACTTATTACAGCCTATGGGCTATTGGTAATGGCTTGTATTGATCTTTTCTTTTTCCCCCTTTTGGCCCACACTGACATAAAAAAAAAACAAAAAACAAAACCCACATATAACCTCTGAAACCAGCCCGTCAACCAGCTTGGGTCCAATAGATTTTTCTTTTTTCCTTTTGGCAGGGAAATCTGGCCGTGTCATGTTTTACAATACATTGATATATCGGACCGGAGCTGATAGACGATGGTGACCTTTCTCTTCGATGCTCAGCCATGACCAGAGTACATCAGATGGCCACAATCAATAAATCCACAAAGAAGCTGTGAAGCACACAGAAATGAACGCAAGTGATGGATACATGTGAGCAAACCAGACGGGACTACCAGCTATTAGCCATTACCAAGAACTTCAATGTGCATCTGTTAAAGAATAACAAAACGTACACATCAGCGAGCTCTGGGGAAGGTTCTAGTAATTCATTTTTCACCAACTGAGCTGCTTGGTTTTTAAAAAAATCAATCAAGACTCTTATCTGATGTTGCCTTTCAACAAAAATACTCATTAAACGGATACATTAGTGGCTCCATCTCAGGCTGCTGCACCACCGAACTCTGAGAGAAACAAGCTTTTTTTTTTCTTTTTTTCTTTTAGGCCCAGAGAGGAAACCAGTGTCTGAGAGTTTTGCTTTGAAACAAAAGAAGAAATCCATGGTAGTCTTGCCATCACCATGGCAACACATGTGACCCATTCCAATAGGCATGAGACCTCATTAGTTCTGGAGAAAATCCTGCTCTGGCAGATTAAGTAACTCTGATACGTTTTCCTGAATTTAGATTATTTCTTTTTTTAAATGAACGTCATCATCTGTTAATTGCAGGGTGACGTCGAAATGGATCAGAGAAGTAAAAAGGAGGTATGTCCCCATTTTTTCTTCCCTGGCTTGCACTTCTCCATCCTTGATCTCTCAGCATAAAGTGGGGTGTGTGCACCAGTGCAACGAGGAAGCCTCCAGTAGCCTGACAGGATTATCTTTATCACCTGTCACTCTGACATTAGGAATCTCTGCCTGTTCCCAAATCTCTCTGCTTCTCTTCCTGTGACTACCTTCATCGCTGCATCATATACAACATGAAAAGCATCTTTATACAAGCTCATAATGCTTTGTTACTGTGCAATGCTGTTATGCACCTGAGCCTGGTACGACAATCAAGGTCAAAGAAAAACAAAACAAGACTGTTTTTTACTGTAATAAATAGTGATCTGAAACTAAAGAGTTAAAAGTCAAATATGGAGGACCTAAGAATGGATGTAGGTTTAATAACGTGAAGTGAAGTCTTGATTTAATGTAAAAGCCATGGGGGAAATATCCAGTTATTGGCAGTCTCCAGAGGTTGGGTCAGGTTTAAAATTCCAATCACATGGCACATGGGGCCAACATTTACCTGGTTTGAGGGCCTCGGGTCAGTTTGGCACTTTCCGTCAGAACGTGAAAATTATTAAAATTTTGTAGTTAATACTTTCCAGTTTCTAAGAAACTTGGGTTGGATCTGTGCTGTTACAAGGGCACAGAGGGTTTCAGAAGTTAGAAATTGGCTGGTAAATATGAGTCCACAATGATGTCAAATTTGCATTTTTCAAAAAATCCAAATAATGTATGTGTACTGTGGATATTGTATAGCGCATAACTGAATCCTTTTAAACTCACTCTATGTAGTAATTCCGTTTATGACCACATGGGGGTGTGTAGATCTGCTATGGTGAGAAGAGTCACTGACAATACTGTGCTTATGAATGGTACAGTTTTGTTCAACACCAGGGGCAGACACATGAACTTTCCTGTGATCTGCTGCCCCCATGTGGTCAGAAGTGATATTGCTACATTGAGTGGCTTTAAAATGCTGTTTTGTGGCTATATTTAGATGACTATCACAGGCTTTCTTGCTAACCCTGTTAATTGTATGAAAGTCATTTGTCACGGTAACATGATGTTTTGTAATTCGGAATTAATAATTCCTTCGAGTTTACATGGAAATAGTAATTCCGAATTGAGGTTTACATGGAAAACACGTGTGTTCGGCTTTATCCAATTCCACTTAAGGTCTGGGGGTTGGGAAGGGTTCTGATTGGATGGGGGGGGGGGGGGGGGGGTGCGTCGCGTCTTTACATCTACCGGAAGAAAACAAACTTAGCAACAACTCGATTAGCAACAACATTCCACTTATTTTTGACCTGTGTGGCGTCTCTATCTGCGAAACCTCCTTCATTTAGCCTAGCCGCTACAACTTTGAAAAGCTCACAATTTTTATGTTTCCTGCCATCTGTTCTTTTAATTATTTCCAGTCCCTCCGAGCTATTTATTAAATAAATCATCTCTGCTCTTGACCACCGTTTACTGCGTGCTGCCATCTTGAAACTTTGTTTTGAAAACAAGCCCAGTTTGGAATATAAGCATCATCGCGACAGACGGGCAAGAGAACTAGCATGCGCAGAAAGATGGGAATTCATTTAAAGTGGAATGAGTGGAATTATTTAATTCGGAATTAAAATGGGAATAAACCAGCCACTTACTTCGGAATTAAGTTTAATTCGGAATTGACATTTTCATATGGAATTAGGTGTTTACATGGTAACTTTTATTCGGATTTAACTTTAATTCTGAATTAAAGAGGAATTAAACTTCCCATGTAAACGCACTGTATGGTACAGCTTTGTTCAACAAGAGGTGCGCTGTCATCTTACACCAGGGGCAGACACATGAACTTTCCTGTGATATGCCGCCCCCATGTGGTCAGAAGTGATATTGCTACATAGAGTGGCTTTTAAAATGCTGTTTTGTGACTATTGTGTAGGACAATGTGAAGGGAAGAGTATTCGAGGAATATGGACAAATGGGGTCATATGTGGATGATGTGTGATTTGGGGGTGTAGATAAAAGTTGCTGAGCCCCGTTTATTGGTACAAGCTTTAGCAGATGAAAAAGAAGGCGGGTAGTTCCAACTGTGTGACTCCTGGACATTGTTTTTGCCCCCATCTCCTATTCTTACCCCGCACTCTTAAAATCCAATTGTCACCACGAGCTGCAAATCCAGTGAAACAGCCTCTACACGAAGCAGTAAGCAATCCCACACTGAATGTAGTACCCGCTAAATTGAATATTGATTGCTGGTAATCCAAGTGCACCAGCTCTATATGAAATAGTGTTAAAGAGACAAACTGCACTGTACTTGATGATCACCTCCAGCCAGTCCACAGAGCGGCCCAGAGCACTTGACTCGTGGAGTCCATTATGACCATGGCAGTTGGATCATGGTCAGATTATCAGGCTACTTAAAGTCTAAGAAAACCAATCATCCACATCAGCGCATGATGGCAGAATTGAGGTCTTTTTCTATAATCTACTATCTTTACTGCCACATGGGGAGAAGAAAAAAAAAAATCTACTCTGCAAGATGGTTTGGGAAATAGAGCCGAGAGAAGTTAATGAAGAACATTAGAGAGGAGAGATTACATGGATTTTTAGGGCTTGAAATTGTCACCACAGATGCTAATCAAGCAATCAGCACGATTTGGATGTAATTTTATGGTAATCTTTCATTTTCTGAGCCATTTTGTTCATTTCATGGATTGTAGATGCAACTTTTAAGAGAGTTGGGGGAGAAACAAAATGGCGCACAATAGAGGTTTGAAATTAAAATGAGAGAAATGCATCAAGGTTGAAAATTACACTCATATGTTTTTAGTGGATAACTGTGTTTCACATATGCATGAATACACAAGTTTCATTTACTGCTGACAGTGGTTATTGTTTTATGGAGCACACAGATAATGAAATGGGGACTGCAGACACCTGAAAGCTATAAATCTGTAATTGTTCATTTCAGACCAGAACAGTTGTACCTCAATAAAAACTTCACAGTTGAGTCCTGTGTAACTGTTCTGACTCTGGTTTATTATTAGCTACTCCTAAAACAGAGATAAGATTGTGTCTTGTCTTTAAAGAGCTCAGTAATATTCTTTCAACGTAGCCTACATGCCAATTTACAAGAAATCACTCCAAACAATTGTGTCGACTTTGAAGAGGTGGCAGGAATTGCTTTTGCACTACAAGTGGATAATAAGCTCTGCAATCAGCACCTGCCAATCTTGTGGAAAATCTACACCTATTGAAGCAATATTGTGACTGTCAGCCACTTGGTATCCAGGAACCCGGTAAGACTTAGTAGCGGTAGTCTAGTTTCAAGTTCAGAATTTGCAGAAATGTCAAAGATTACGAGCAAGTGTGCAGCTCTGCTTGGATGATTTCCAAACAGCTAGTTTACAAACAGTTAAGCTAAACTCTTGATCGGATTTTTGGTTTGTATTTAAGTGCTGGAGAAAAGACTTTGGCTGTGACTCAGACATGCAGGCGGAACAATGTGGGTTCTGTCCTGGAACACACTAAACCCTTACTAGGATTCTGGTGGGGAAAACGGGGGGGTTCTGATAAAGTTATCAAGTGCTTTTTTGAGTCGGAGAAGGAATTCAACTGTGTCTGTATCCTCCAATAGTATGGGGTGCTGGATCCATGGCTATGGGATCTTCAGTCCTTGTACAAATGGAAAGAGAGTCTGGCCAGCGTTACCTTTAATTGCCTTTTATTCCAGGTAGGAGTTGGACTCTATCACTACTGTCTTTTGACTAGAGTTAAGCTATTTTATCGATTTTGCGATATATATCGATATTTTTTACTCTTTTTCAGCCGCGGGTATCGATTTTCTAAGCTTCTCCCAAAACCCCCAGTGTCCCACCTTTAAAAGCTTGCAAGCAAGAATTTGCACTGTTTAAAGAAATTCTTTTCACAACAAATATTTTAATTAATTTTGTCCAGCATTTGCAAGCTGCCTGTCAGCCATATAATGTGTAATTGATGCTTTCAGTTCAATTAATTCAAACAAAGTCATTGGAACACTCACAAGATGTCACCAAAATCACTTTGTCCCTATAAAATCTTTAGGAAAATGATGTAAATGTATTGTAAGATGAATATCGATATACATCGTACCGTGAGCCGAATATCGTGTATCGTATCGTGTGATTAGTGTATTGCTACAGCCCTACTTTTGTCACTGATTCTGTTCATAACATTTATGGACAGAATTCGTAGGCGTGGCCAAAAGGTGGAGGGAGTCTGGTTTGGCAGACTGAGGATTCCATCTTTGTTATTTGCAGATGATGCAGTTCTGTTGGCTTCAGCTCTCTACTACTCAGGTGGTTTGCACCTGAGTGTGAAGCAGCGGGAATGAAATAATACCTCAAGAAGAGGGTTTTAAAATGAGTGAGAGAAGAATGTAGCATCTTTCTTTGTATTGTGAGTTGTATTACATAGTTAAACAATTTTGTTTATGATGATTCCTATATGAGTTGAAAATGTGCAAAAATAATATACATTTTTGTTTCAAACCATCAAAGATCAAAATCTATCCTGAGTCTGTTTTTGTGGAATCCAGTTTTTGTCTAAGGGACAAAGTGGTAATTAACTTCAAATAACTTTTATGCATACCATTTTGCTGCGGTAAATGCTCACCAACTGTGTCTGAAAACCAACGCCTGACAAACGCACCATGTTCTCCTGTTTGAGTATCGATTAGTAAAGTCCACACTGCCTGGCTATTAAAATGCAGAGCCAGTCTTTTAAAATTAAATTTCATGTGTGTGACACGAACAGGTGCTTTACGAGATGAGCATTGTTCATTGTTTCATAATATAAAAATAATAATAGCAGTTTATTACTCTGATAAATAGTATTTAAATTACTTATTCCTTTTCACAATTCAGTACTGTGACTAGAAATGAAGCCTGTTAGCACTTTGCACTCTTACTGCTGCAGGATAATCCTGCATATTTCATGAATAATTGCAGACAGAAATGTATGGAACAAATATGCAGAGACACACAGCATGAATTAATTTCTTCACCTGTAGGCACCTTTGCCTCATCTGTCAGAACACTGTTGGCACGAATCTGCAATTCATACAAGGTAATACAACGGGATTTCTGAGTGTATACACAGCAGCTTATGCAAGATTAAATCAAAATCACGTTTTTAGTTTTGATACTAAAATGAAGTTTTCCTAATCCTAAAGATTTTAAATGTGAAATGATCCCTGTTCTTTTTACCCCTTTTTTCTTAAGTTTAAAAAAAAAAAAAAAAGGGGGGGGGGGAGGGGGTCTCAGGTCCTCATTTAAGAAATCAATCTCATAAATAAACATTGCTATTTGAACACTTGAGTTAAATACGTAAGAGGCTTGGGCCTGGTATTCCCTCAGGTTAGCATGTCCCAAGACAGCACACTCATTTAGAACGATGTTGGGGCAATTTTCCCCAAAGTTTGTTTTCCGACAATGACAACAAAGTGAGGCATGACTCCAAAAATAGATGGTTTTTTCAAAGCCGATGTCCATGGGCAATTTGCAACCCGCTTTTACAACAAATTGCTGATCTTAAAAAGCAGTTCATATACAAGGACTTTGAAGTACAAAATGGCTCTTATCAACTTTTGCCAGCTGTTAAACAGGCACCCGCCACTGTGTGTGCATGTTCGTTCTGCATTTAAGGATTCTCAAAATTGCTTTTCATTCATGCAAATCTCCATCATTGGGATTCAACATGCATCCTGAGTGCATTTACCCGAGAGACAAGTAGATTTATCGCCTAAACAAAGTTGGAAAGGAAACTTATGAGAGTTTGGCTCAATGTTTCTGAAGTTTTCTTGTTAGCCTCACCAAGAGCTGTTTAATTTGAGGAAAATCATAGTTGGGTTCAAGGCTAATGGTTTTTCCTCACTGATAAACATTGCACTACACATCTTAAGAGTTTAAGGTAACCAGTAAAACAAATTGAAACATTTTTCTCTGGGTTGCAAAGCCAGCATGTGTGAGGAAGCCATTTTATCTACTAAAGGATAAATGTTTGAGAATGCTGGATCCTCACCCTGGTAGTAAATATAAAATGGGTGTTCAAGACAGGATGGCAGAGATATTTCCAGGTTAGATTACTGGTTGCAGTTGGAATGATTCAATTAACACCTCTGCGGATGAGATTAATCAGAGACTCGACCCTGCTTCCCCACACCTCACTGGTGGAATGAAAACTCGGGCCGGTGCCAAAAGGATTCATTATGGTCAGTCTTAATCCATTTTCAACACCACGACACATGAAAGTCGCCCAAATTGGAAGTTGATGCAATTTAATTAGGCAGGTTTACTTGATAGCCATCGATAAGCTTTATCAGTAGGACAAGTGTTGACGTCTGTTAATGTAGAGCGTTTGTGGATGCTGTCATTATACTTTCTCCCTAACTCTTCCTCACGGTCTCGCCACTTGAAAAAGACGAATTGTTAGTTGACATTTGTGTACAGTTTAAATGCAAAATTATAGATTTAGCCTGAGAGAGTGGTTGGTGCAATGCACAGCAAAGTTAATTCATAGTATTTATAGAGCAGCTTAGCGCTTAAAAAGTAAAAATGCCAGATCCACTTAGAATAGAATATGTTTTACTGGCAGAGTTTAAACCCAGTTACTTTGGTTCAATTTTTCTGATTCATTGTGAATGTTTAAAGGCGTCTTGTGTAAGCATGACAATCCCATGGTTCTTACAGCCAGCGTAAACATCTATTGTTTATTTTTATTTAGGTAGGCAAGCCACGTGCCAGGTTGCCCCCTCCCCTGTGGCATAAAGTGGTATTGCAAGGCTTACATCTACCCTGTCGTTTTGACTTTATAACACATATATATATATATATATATTATATATATAAATGTTTATAATGTTTTACCATTGGATAAGTATACAGCCAATCAGAGAAACAGGCTGAGTAACAATGAAAGTAACAGCAAAGGACATCTAAAATGGAGGTCAGAGGAGTAGGAACGCCGATAAATGAAAACAATTATTAACACTTCCACATCTATCTTGGTTGTTTTGAATTGCGCCTCTTGACCACTCTTGTATGAGTCATTGTATAAAGGCCGTCACACCCTGTTGTGATTGGTTCATTATATTCGGTGCTGCTGTAAATGGCTGTCGGTGGAAATGGGTACCAGACCAGTCTCGCAAACGAGAATTTTTACAAAGTGAACGGATATGGTTGGCTAGGCTAGATGGCCAAATTGTTAATATTTATAAGTGCTATACACTCAACTACTTTCCAACAGTCATTGTTGCAGATCTTTGTAATGGCTGAGCATAAAAGTAACTTGTTTAGTTAACAGTAGTTGGGAGGGAAAGTGTTGACTGAGTGACATAAATGCAGTAATTCTGATATATTAACAGCACTGTAAGTGAAATCTAAGAGCTCGGCAGCTTTTATTTAACCCACACAGGAGTGTGCGTTTGTGAGGATGCATTAGTTATAATGCTGCTATTTATTTTGTGCAGTGATGCTACATGATGAATAGCACCGTCACTTATACTAAAAGTATAGCAAATGAATTTGTCATGGGATGATGAAGGCTGTGTTGGTGTTGATGTTTGAGTGAATGGTGAGAGTTTCTTCAAGATGTTCAATCAGTCCAACTGTTTGCTGAACAGCAGAACTGATTATGTTAAAGTTCACAGATGCATTAAGTTACTAATGGAATGGAAATCATCCAGGAGACAGCTCTTGTTTTCAGCACAGAGCTGTAGCTGAGGTGCAGAGGGATCTGATTGGCAGAATAATTGCCAGTTTTGATGTGATCTAGATAGTTGAATTTGGTGAAAAGGGTGGAAAGGAAGAGCAGGAGAACTGTGACAGCAAATATTTAGTGGTTGTGACTGTTTCCTCACTGTAAAATGGATGTCACATGTACTCGGTTGGTGGTTCTCCGGAGCTGGTGAAGCAATTAAAGGCAAGAAAGAGAAGTAAATTAACTGTGACTGCAGATTTTGATGTTTTCCCTTAGATGTTGTTTCTATGCATATATACCTCTTTAGAAATGTTTGTTGCATCTATCCTTACCATTAACATTCCTCTTCCTCTTCATCTGTCGCAACTGAAGTTACATTTCAGATACAGTTTCTCAGATTTAATTTGCTTTTTAATCTCATAAAAACAGTAAGAATTCTTCTTGATTGATGTGCTTGAGATGAAAGTAGCACAATTACTTATAGGAAGTGTCAGTCGAGCTTGCGTTCTCTGTTCCCTCCTTTCACTAAAAGCCAGCCAAACTGACCTTAGACAAATTTGAAAGTGATTTCCAGGTGCCAGACAAATTTCCATAGTTTGAACAAAATCATAAAGAGTCTTGCTTGTAATTACAGTCTTTTGTCTTTTGGTGTAAGTCGGAAGGAGCCTTTTTTCGTGTCTTGGCATGACAACAAATTCAAACATGTTTAACACGACCACAAGTCTTGAGACTTGTTTCATGTCTGTCATGTTCCATGAAACGATTCGTTATCAACCAATTAGGAGTGTTGTTGTCCTTTGACAAAGGAATCTGTTCGTAGTTAATGGTGACTCTGCAATATCTGCAATCTTTATTCTCTTATTCTTTTCAAAAGTTTTTGCAAAGTCATCTCATGTATTGTTTGCAAAACTTTGGACTCGCACCCTGGCCTGTTCATTTTTTTCCTCTTATTTATAGAGATGGTTTCTCTAGATTCTACTTTTATCTCCAGGGAACAGTATGAAGAGATGCAGAAGAAAATGCCTCTAGACAACCTTGAAAAGACATCTAACCAGTAAAACTGTTAAGAGGAAACGCTGGCCAGACTAGGTTATGTCTTTTGAGCAAGAGACCAAACAAAACTACATCTTAGATGAGATCGTGGTGATCCGCTGAGCTAAAAATTCCAAACTTCCTTTGTGCAGCTTTAAATTCGGGATGAACTCAAGATGTGTGACTCCTGACATCTGTAAACTCGTCAAAAATGGGATTTATTCAACTTTTCAAGCATGTTGTCTCATCCCCATTACAGTCATGAAAAGGTTCCAGTCAGATCTGATGCTTCACACTGCAGCTGAGGCCAAGGTACATGGTACCGCTGAGAAAGATGAATTAAACATCTGACACTGAAATTTTCTGAAAAATTTCTCATTTGAAAAGTCTCATGCCATATTTTTTTCTTAAATATGCAGTGCTGCAGCAAATCTGTATATTACTTACTTCACTTGAAGCGGTAATGTCGACCAACCCTCCACCTCAGATTCTTGTCCAGCAGCAATTTTTTATTTTTTTACCTTTTTCTTTTTTATTCACCTGCTTTATTGATTGATTATAGAAGCAGCACTACTGCTTTCTGCTCCCTGCTTCTAAAAGTACGTCCATCTGCCCGCAGTAGTTACGGCACATTGCACGTGGCTTTATTGTTAATTCCCAGCATCATTAAATTGTTTAGCCATGAAACGTGTGAGGTGTTATAAAAGCGTAACTGTGGACACAAAAAGGGTAGGAAGAACTGGTTTAGGGTAAAGTCCAGGCCTTGATTTTATTTAAACTTTTTTTGCTGCCGTTAGTGGTTTTTAATTATATGTTATTGCACAAATTATTAGACTCAAAAAATTGCCTGTTTGGCCATGTTTTGTAGAAATCAAACAGGAGCAGCACAGATGGTAAATAACTAAATGACCTACTTATGTGGAACACTTACATGAATTAATTTATCATTTCTTTGTTTTTTTTTTACAACTTGGACATTAAATCAAAGTACTTGTACTCTACTGAATTACAATCCATAATAGTCTCTTATTAAATTTTTTTTTTTTTTTGCAGGATTTTTTTAAAGCACCTTATCAGCCATATTAAGGTACAACTGACACTTGGATTAATTGACCATTACTGATAAGCAAGCAAAGATGATTATCATTGCTCCTATTAATTAGCGCTGGACCCAAATGTTCATAAATCTGGATATCCCTGGGTTTTTTCTGGGTGCTTCCGCAGGTCAAAAAGCACACGTGCTGGTTAATTGGTGATTTTAAACTGACAGTGATGGTGAGTGTGTGTGGTTGTGTATCTGTGTGGCCCTGTGACAGGCTGGTGCCTTTTGCCCATAAATATCTGGGATGACAAGAAAAATGCAGTCTGAAAAAAAAAACTACCATAACAACCTTTTCTACTGTGATCAATGCCATGATCATAGTACACTGCCATGAAACCTGATAGCTAAGAGTAATATTTCAACTACAACTACAGTCAGGATGGCAGAGACCTCAGCTGTGTGGTACACTTAACACTGAGTGATGACAAGCTAGTAAATTCTAAACTATAATTTATCCCTCGAAAGGAAGATTTATTTTTTACTGGCATATAAGTTATATTCAGTGTCAGGCGTAAAAATCCTTCACCTTCCGGCGAAATTCGCCGTTTTGAAGTCAAAAAGGGTGACCTATGTGAATCGTGTAGATCCGAGGAGTTTTCCTTTTTTGAGGGGGGAGGGGAGGGGGTGTCAGTCGGGAGATTTTTTTAAAAATAATTTTTATATAATTGACTTAATAAGCAAACTGAGCACTTCAGAAATCGGCCCTTTAAATGACACTTGGACAGTCAGTAAATCCTGCCCAGAACCAATCATACACCAAATTGTTCTATTATTCCAGTCATACGAACATTGTTTATTCATGTGTACTTGGAATACTCGGAGGTTACATTGCTAAGCGAGACGAGAAGCAGGAGCTAGTGATATCCATGCTATCCATGGTTTCAATCGTTTTCATACTTTGTGATACAACACAGTTACTCCCGTTTGCTACAGCTAACGTTGAACACCGTCAGAGCTAGCCAAAACTCCGGTGAAAAACAGCTCTAGTTCGCTAGAAGTTTGCGTCAAGCTTGTGTAGTTAACGGTAACATAAGAAGAAAAAACACAGTCTTCTTTCTAATATCTCTGTAACTGGTGAATCCATGTCGGGGACGTGTGAAGATAATATTCACGCGAGGGCTGAGAAGGCTGAAGGTGAAGTTGGAAACTCTATTTACTTGATACCCTAACCCTTTTTGCACAGTCGCGATTAATGGCACGATTTCCCTGATTAATCACGATTAATCGCATTGTATACGCAAAATCAGATAATGAATTCAAAAGTAGTGTAAAGTGCACTTATAAATGTTCTGCTGCTATATGAACTAAAGTGTCATAACATTTGTTGTTCAAACACTTTTAACATCAGCACTTGTCAGTAACACATATTTAGTGTAAATCTGAGGTAATTTCTGAGGTAAAAGCAGAAACTTTTAACGGGGAGTTCAACGTGGGAGTTGTTACAAATAACCTTGTTTCTGTTGAATCCTCCGTCTGGGAGAACTTTAAAATGAAAATGTCCATGTTAAAGTTCAGTAACTTTACCAATCCGTGTATCATTCGTTCTTTATATTTTCAATTCTCAATCAAAAATTAAACAAAAATAAAAAATGATGTTTTGTTTTTCTTTTCTTTCAATCTAACAGAAAAAATTAGAAAAAATACTGTTTTTTTTATATTTCAATTTTAGACTTGGATTAAAAAATACGAAAATTAAAAATGTGGCCACAGGACTGAATTTGTTTTTAATATTCAATTGTCTGTTTTACTTGACCTGGAAATGGTTTTGTGCACGGCAGTTCAGGTAGCATGGCGGCACTGGAATCATATCATAATATATGCAATATTGTGGAAATCTGAATGAAAACTCAGCTCAATCTTCTAATAAACATAGAAAACTTACCTTGGAGCAAATGTATGTGTGTTTTGTAACTTTCCCCACGTTCCGTTGTGGACGGCCACATAACTAAACTCAAAGCCTTTATTTTTCCAGTGTTTATTTTGGCTTGGGGAAGGGAATAAAAAATGCTCCCTCTAAACGTTCTGGACACCTCGAGTCACTTTTGCAGATCCCCCAGCAGCAATGTTTCACCATGGCGTTATTCTAGTATAATAATAAATTCTTACCATTCGCATTGGAAATATAGCGAATTAACACAGTCCTTAACGCAGGAGCAGCAAGATTGTCCGACCTAGCAACAGTAACTAGGAAGGGGGCGGAGCTTACCGAAGGGTCAATTCCATCCATGATTCCGTGATTGCGGATTCCACAGGGCTCTACTCATGCTGGGAAAAAATTAGTGTAGCTCTGGATCCACCACAGAACCTCTGCTTTCAGTGAGAAAAGAATCCCACCTTAATCCTAAACCATCGGAAATGCCATCGATTGCCTGTCACGCTCAACTTTCTTCCTTTTAGTTATTTATTTTTTCCCTTCTTTCCTTTTCCATCCCAACTGTGACGGCTGAAGGCTGTCTGGAGCTGGGGGGGGGGGGGGGGGTCTGTGGGGTTTTCAGCCTTCGTGCACATCAAAGGTGAATCATCAAAGCTCGCCATCTGCCCTGCACGGCCAGCTCTCCGTCACCCTGTTCCTACTGTACACCTACAGTAATCAGATTACACAACCCGGCTGGGCTCAAAGTAACTTACACTAATGACACAATGAGGAAGAAAAGCTACAAAAAGGTTTCATGAAAGATTTTTTTTTTTTTTTGCTTCCAGTCAGGAAGCGTATTGTCATGGTCAGGAATATCCTGTTAGTGACTTGCTTTTTATTCTTTTCTACTGACTGCACTGCGTAATTCCTATACCGATTTATATAGTCTTTTAAAATGATTTTTACTCGACCCTTCCAAATGGAAACTGGGCTGTTCTGCTGTTCTTTTCTCAGGAATTAGATAGGCAGATTACGCTGCATGTACAAGATGACCCAAAATTGAAAATCTAGAGAGGTCATTTGCTGGATGCTCTTAGTGCTGAAATACCTTAAGGTTAAGTGCATCTGTGCATTTTTTTCTTTCTAAAGCTGCAACAATTTACGTACATATAATTTTCACCTTTTGCGGCAGTATAACTCTATTTTATTTCTCTCGTGCTTCATTTTGTACCACTTTGTGGTGATTTTTCATCAATTCATGCTTGCTCTGATTCTTGTTCTGGCCATTTCTCACATCTCATTGTAATCAGTAGTCATTTTACTTCACAGATTGGGTATCTTCCAAACCTTTTTGCCTGTTGCAGTCATTTTACATCAGCTTCATTTGCATCTGTCTCACTGTGATTGATTTGTGATTGATCTCTTGAGGGACATATGTTCCATTTCTGTTCTGAAGTGAGATGCCCTTCATTCCTTGGTTTTCTGAATCTGTTTGGGAAGACTCCTGATCAATTTGTCTCAAGGGTGGTATTTTCTTGCCATTAAAATTCTTCACAAGTCTGATAGATAAGCTGAGACAGAATGATTAGATAAGTTAAACATGGTATAAAAAAAGCAATAGTGAAGAGGTCCCAAAAAAAAATCAATATTTAAAGAGGAAAGATTATCAGGGATTTTCCTATAGGCTAGTTTATAATCATTCTGCTCTTGTTTTTTGTGGTGAACATTTTGCAGCATTGTACTTTCCCATTTCCCATTGTATTTTTGTTGTCCTTGTTTATTCAAAATGATGCATTGCTCGACACACATTGCTTGCAATCATTGTTTGTTTGCATTGCTTGCAAACTGAATAGCACATTGTGCCGCCTTGGAAGAGTTGCCTTTGTCAGAAGTTAAAAAAAAATTACCCTTTTTAGGCTTTAACACGAGTTTAATTATGTAAACAGTTGAAGCCAGAAGTTTACATACACTGTGCAAAAACACTTTCATTTTTTGTTTTAACTGTCTGAAATCAAATCTGACTAAATCTCTCCTGATCAGGTCAGTCAGGATTACCTAAATTTTTTCATTTTGTTAAATGTCGCAATAATGAAAGAATTCCTTAGAGAATTTTATATTATTTTCTTTGAGGTCAAAGTTTTACATATAGTATTTGACATGAAGCAGAAGAAGCTTTGTGCTTCAGATCATTTTACATTTGGCTTGTTGGTGCCACTGTTTACCTACTTGACTGTCAGTTTATCTGAGCTAATATGCAACAACTTCAAATGTGACATAATCATGCTGTTAGAATCTGTTTCTCATTTTTCACTCTGATTTTGTTTTTCTCATTCTGACTGATGTTCTGAAATGGATGATCCACCCTCTAGTTAGCTGCAGCTAATAGCATCTGCCATCACCTGGATAGTTTAGCTGCAATCTTGCTAGGAAAGGCTGTTTTTTTTGTGCAGTAGGTCTGTGATGCCAAAGGTGATGTGTTAGAATAAATATGCTTGTCAGGTTTTTAAGAGTAGTAGGCAATCAAATGAAGGATTTAGACTTTATCTGTGGATTAAGATAACTTCACCACCTTCGCACTGACTAAACTGGTCCATCGGGCTTTGTTGGTCTGGTGATTTACCATTTCACAGTGTAAAAAAAACTGAAGTACATCTTCGGTCCGATCTGAATGCTCTTTGGTTAACTGTGGTTTTTAGTTTCCAAGTATGCATCTTATCTTTTTTAGTTTAAGAAGAAAACTTGGCCAGAAGGAGGTGAGTCATTTATCAATTTGATTTCCTTGAACAATAGTCCACTCTTGCATTTTTGCTGAGGCGGTCTCTGCAATAATCTCTCCTGCTATTTTATTGAGAAGGTTGATCTTCTGACTGTAATGACAAATGTGCTTTAGTTTTATTGATTTGTATTCTCTGTTCTTTGTTTACACCATCAAAACTGCAGTTCATTATTTGCACAATATGTACAAACCCACACAGCCACGTGGGAGTTAAGAACCTCCTCCACGCTCACTGCAGAAACAAAAGGCTAACGGAAGTCTTTCATTAGCTCTTTTTTGTTGTTGTTTTTCTACAACTGTCTGCATATATATTAATAGTTAGTGACAAAATCTGGCAAAACCTGGATATCTATGCAACTGAATCTTGCTACAGATGTTAGTTTTCTTTTGCCTTGATGTGAGTGATAGTGTTTCCTTCTCTAGCCCTGTTTGACAGTCTAATCTAACATGTTTTATTAACTCCTAAATCCCTGATTTTGTTAGAGAGGACTTAAATAACCAATAGTGGAGCACAGAAGGACAGGACATATAAAGACACTAAACAAAAAATATTCGACAGACAGCGGTGATGTAGTCTGTGTGGTATGTGCGGTGTAGTATGTATATGTTTGTGTGGTGCATATTGATGAATGTGTGGTGATTTGTGTTGTGAGGGTGTTTGTCACCCTGTATTTAGTGCTGGGCGATATGGAAAAAATCATATATCACGATATGGACTATTTTATATCACAATAACGATATATATCACGATATACCATAATAAAGTATGTTTTCAGTTATTCTCTGAAAAGTTTGGCAAAAATTTCATTGCTTACTTTTAAACTTTTATTTTGAAAGGACATTTAGCTGAACTGTCACAAACATACATTTTAGTGCAGCAAAAACAGGTAGGTACAGAGGTACAGTAGCTTTCACATTTTTTTTTAAAGTGCACAACAGTTTCTGAGAGGAAAAACACATTTTTGCACTGAAGTTCAGCTATAAAAAATAAACACAAATTATTTTTCAACTTTCTAAAATCTGTAACCTTGTAGTGCAAAGTTTTGCAAACCAATATAAAGTGTCTAAAGTAAACATCAGGGTTGAAGAGAACTCTGTTTAAGGCATTAACCATGAATAAAAGTGCAAACATAAAAGGCTACTTTGTAGAAGTAGATATGATTCTATCAAATTTATCGTTGCAGGTTATTTAATTACATATTTGCTGTAATAATTGATAAAATTAGGTTAGAAATGATAGAAACGATAGAAGAGAAATGGCACGATACACACTTTTATATCGTCCCCACGATATGTATCGTCATATTGCCCAGCACTACCCTGTATCCACGCCAGTCATTCGCTCTTGTTGAGTATTCATAATTTTTTTTTTTTTTAAATAACCTTTTCTTTGTGGAGCTCATGTGGCATCAATGTTTTATTGAAGCTCTTGCATGTCAGTGGCCCAGTTCCCATTCAGGCCATTATCAACCAGCACCTGATCCAGTCCTTTTGCCTTTTTGAAATCCACAAAGAAGAAATCACGGTCACCTGTTACAATGACATGTCATGATATTCTGAGTAGGTTGAATGACATTGACAGAAATGAACAGCTGATTTTCTCCTCATCCTTAAAAAAAAAATTAAAAAAAATATTCCATAAAAGAGAACACAGACTTATTAAATGTGAGGAGCGCCAGGTGTTGGCATTTCCTAGAGTAGTCATTTGACGTCAGAATCGGCTGTGATTTTTCTCTGGACCCTGGTAAGAAAGCTTTGGCAGGGCAGAGATTTTAAATTGTCACATCAGGAGATGCGTTGCAACATTGGTGGTAGTCTTCATGCTTTCTGATATGATGTAACCTGCTACAATTTACACGGATTTTGAAAATTCTCCATAAATATATAATTGTTTCTTCTCCTGTCTGTTATGGTTGTGACCATGTTAATGAGTTTAATGGCCTCTGAGGGCCATTCAGGAGAATTTTACTTTTTTTTTGCCATAAGTCAGTGGAAATTGTTGCAGCCTACTGAAATAAATTGTTATAAAAACTACCTGAACATATAACTACTCACCTAACAGCTGTTGAACATCTTATTCCATTGTGGCTAGTAACATGCTTCACCATTATCAAAAGCCTTTCCCTTGGATATCAGAAGCAGACTCCAGGAATTTGTGGCATTTCAGTCACAAAAAGCATCAGAGATGTTGGCAACGAGGCCTGACTTTCATTTCTCACATATCCATGAGGTCACGGTCCCTTTGAGAGATGTCAAGTGCTTCAAAGGCAAACTCAGAGAAAAAGATTTTTCATCAGTCTGACATTTTGTAAAGGTAATTGACATCCTGAAGTAGTATTATGTATCATTTTCTGTTGTATCAGGGCTAATCAGGACTCAAAAAGTTCAGGAAGTGGCACATTTTATCCACATATTTATGGCTTTTTGATGCATGTAATGTTCTAAGACGTACAAGAATTTAAGAAGTCCTTCAGCCATAATGTCTCAGTGGTGGCATGCTCTATATCAGCAATTTCAAGGTTTCTTTTTCAAGGATTACTTTTTATCCATGCTTGACAAGACTTGCCCGTCTTTCATCTCAACGGTCATCTCTTCCTCTACCTTTTCTTGCTCAGCTTCCTCTCTCATCTGTAGCTGCCCTTCTGTCTGCCTCGCTACTGGGTCTCACTGGATCTTTAACAAGCCAATAAGGGGCATCTCAATAAACATCCCATCACATTACCATGGGGGGGGGGGGAACCGGGACCAGCGATTGTGTTAAGCTCAGCATTAGCTGGCCTGCCGCTGCTTTAATTACGTTTGCTCAGCACCGGCTCTGCTAATGGATAGCTCCGTCCACATTTCCTCTTTGGAAGAAGGGCAAGTGAGCAGAGTCTCAAACGGATGACGCCACAGAGGATTGTAACACTGAGCAACAGGCCTGGACGTTTATTATAAGAGACGCCACCGTTTTATTAATAGACTGTTGTTTTACAGTATGGCGAACAAAAGAACTGAGATTGAAACTGGAGTATGTGCTAAAAATAATAAAATATTCAATTCTACTTTGGAGGAAAAGGGGTCTGGTTGTTCTTTCAGAGTGAGAATCACACCATGAAACTTTTAATACCTTGTCTCGTTGGATTGAGGCTTTGTTCAGGCAAAGGAAAAAGTGTTAAATTTATCAGCCCAGCAATCTGACACCATTCTTCTCATTACTCTTTCAGTTTCCTTTCCTTTGTTTTAGCCTGTTTTTGTCTGTCTGTATGCCTGGATCCTGGCAGTAAAGTCATGAGTGGAGATATCACATCAGCTCTCCTCTCTCTGTGCAGTGGAACCACAGCTATCACGGATTTGGATTAAAGCTAAAACCAATGACCCTGGCTTTATTTATACCTGTTGGAAGATATTGTATTGCCATTTTTTAACATTTTTCTGTGGGGGGAAAAAAGATCAGTTTTCCATTAATGGCTCTGGATATGCCACATAAAATTTGCTACATTTGTCTTTTGTCGAATATTATATTACAACAAGTAATATAGTACTGTTATTTCAGTGATGAATGTCTTCATTTTTTTTTTAAGCAACCACAATCAAACACAAAATACAACAGCTATTCATTCTAATATAATGACTTAATATCTCAAACCTGTTAGATCACTTAATTAGATAATTTACTCCGAAAATGACAAATTCTGACTTTGCTTTTGTTCTGATCCATTTGTCAAATTAAATTTTGTGGCTCCCTCACCTCCCTCTTACTGCTAAAAATGTTATCCTGTAGGTGGCAGCAGCAGTCGAAGCTGGTTGCTACTGCTGCTTTTGGGACTTTTGAACTTCTTGAAAGTGACATTTTGAAACTGTCACTGATTGAGAAGGCATTTATTTAGAGAAATGGAGAAACCCATCAACCTCACAATAAATTCCAGGCCATGATCCCCTCAGTTTTGCCAGGAAAAGATTATGACTGCTGGTGACAGAATTGCTGATCATGTCTAATTTGTCTGGAATAACTGGAGGAAGCCAAAGTCCAACACGGCACACGTCCACCTGCCAATCAGACTTGAGATGCAATTTAGCTACCTGGCTATAATCTCATATATGTACATGTAAATGTTCATTACTATATGTTGTCCAGTTTTTAAAAACAAATAAATCATTCATCATGCAAAACCGTAGAGGAGTGCGAGTTCTGCTGTCGTTGGGTTGCCCATATCGCTTCACATCCAATTAATATCTTTGTCTTGTCCGGAAGGCTGTGCGTTTCTAGTCGTTTGACTACTACAAGTTTTACAACCTAAACAACTTTTTTAGGCCATCAGATTACACTAATTAAGCATTTCTCAATCACTGAGCAAAAGTCAAAAAGTCCATTTAAGAAGCGATTATGAATAGAGATGGCCAAACCATGACTCAAAACAACCAAGATGGCTGCAGAATTGCTAATAACACCTTGGATCAATAGGTTTGATAGTGACTCACATGCTTGGTGTCTCTGATTGGCTGCGTGCCTTTCCATTGGCATCTAGAAGCCATTTCTTCTGTGTCCGTTGGTTCTTCCTCCTGGAAGTCAAAGTTGAATTCAGTGGAAGCAGACTAATTTCTTGTATTTAACACAAAAAGAATCAGATTAGGACGCTGGTCAGGCTACAGTGGAGCACATCCCAGTTAGGAGAAGCAGGGAAGTTAAGTTTGGGAGATTAGAACAATACTAAAGTTTGAGCTTTACTCACTTGTTTCACTCAGTTTTGGGTTGAAGTCATAAGATGCTATATTTAAGGTCAGTAAAACATCACATTTGGGGTTGGAGTTAACTTTTCACGGTTGCCTGACTGACGCTGAGGATTTTGCTGTCAGTCCGCTTCATTTTGAAATCTGAACATGGTAGAACAGATGACCTGCGATGATGTTTTTTTTTTATAGGGATGGCCATTAGTGTTTTGGTGAAACAAAGAAGCTGAATTGAGGATTTCTGTTTCTTGCCCTTTTCAGAGATGGGATTTCCAAAATTTGTTGGTGTCCATCTGTTAAAGCAACATCACTCTATTTCCAAATAAGTAACTTTGCAGTTAATGTTATAAGCAACAACACCAGGGGTGGAGAGCACCGTGGCATGCAGTTGGTAGATTAGCATTCCCATTGTGCTCAAATTCATAACACTAGACTAATGTCAACACCTGCTATTTATTAAGATTTGGACTGTGAAGTGTTCCACTGTTCCATCTCCTTTACTTTCAGTTTTTTTATGTTGAAGAAAAGAGAGGGCTAAGCCAAAAGGCAAAAGTGTTAGTTTACCAGTTGTTCTATTTTGTGTTTTGGGGGAACAGAGATCTTCGACATAGAACCATGTGTACATAGCAAAGTAGCAAAGGAATGAGCAGCAAGAAGGAAATTCTGGTACATTCCCAGTTAATTAGAAGATCCTGCCTGCAACATCTGGCTGCAAATGCAATGAGGAGAGAGAAGTTAAAGATCTGCCCAAGGAAGTGCTCCAGTTGAGCGAGTGAGATTAAAAATAACCATCGTTGATGTGTTAGCTTGTTAGCAGGAGGAGTAGATGTGTGATGGAGGTTTTGTCAGTGTTTCACTCCGTGGGAGGTACGAAGCAAAGGGCTGATTCATAAATACTGTGCAGTTTGACTGAAACAGACTTGGAACTGAAGCTTTAGGTGATGTGTGATCATTAGGCGCCTAATTTTTCTGGGGCTTTTTTTTTCAAGGAAAATAGCGTTGAAACATGACCTCATACTTGGATATGTATCTGAGAATTTTGTCATTACAGTCATGTTGTAATCTTTACTGGAGCTCTAGAGCCCAAAATGCCTGACAAAATGACACAACATGACTTGTTAATGTAATTAGAGACGCCTCACTTAAACAGATGAATGGGCTGTTTTCAGCATACTTTTTTTCCAGCTGTATTCTTTCCTTGGAATCATTAGAAGTTAACTCATTAGAGGTTAACTCCTCGTACAAGAGGGGATCGATGTGTTTTGTTAATTGATTTGGTGCAGGTTTTTACATCAGACTTTAATGTGAGATTCCCTCACACATTATGAAAACACTGGCTTGTAACCCTTAGTAGTTTTTTTTTTTTTGAGATCATTTACATTTATTTAAAAATATCAGTAAGTCTTAAAAATATGAAGTCAATAAATTAAATCAAAACTATGAAATTCAAACTAATGTGTGCTGATGTGATCTGAATCTCAACATCGGAGACATTTAGCTCAGTTGACATCTGATATTGCCTCTACTTTTATTGCATAAAATGCAATTTAGCTTTTGAAAGGTTTGCCATCCCTCTAACCACTAGGCAGCATTGTGCATATTTTTATGAAGACACATTTTTGAAAAAAACATCCACACTACAAACATGGTGTTTTAGCTCCTTGGGTGTGGTCTTTTATCTATTTATTTAATTAATATATATTTCATTTCAATGACAACTCCTGCAGTTGGCAACATTCCCATATTCTTTTCTTTGCCTCAGCAGTCAACATTTGGTCAGCCGACGGGTAAACTGAGAGCTGTTGACGGGGTCGATGCAGATGTGATGACATACTGGCCCGAGAATTGATTCTCCAGCGACGTACTTTACTCCTCCTGCATATCTCCCCATCATCACCAGTCCTCGTTCCTTCTTACTCGGTCTCTTTGTTTGTGTCACTTTCTCTGGGAGGTGCCAGTCGGGGCTTATTAAACTCCTCTTACACTAATTGAGGGCAGAGGATGTGCAGATTGAGTCTTGATTACTGCCTTTCCCCTTTTGTCTTTGTAAAAACCCTCCCTCTCATCCCTTGACATTCACTTCCTCTCTTTTCCACACAGATGCACACACACGCACACACACACACACACACACACACACACACACACACACACACACACACACATTTCAAACAAAGCCAGGCGTTCATGCTCTGTCTCACTGTCTGTCAGCGTGAAACACACCGCGAGACTGGGCTCCAACACAGTTACGTGGGTTCTGGCGGTAACGCACCCCAGATTACAGCTCTATTAGAGACCCATTTCATTATCTCAGCCAACAATGGCTGAATCTGCTGCTTTTTCTGCGCTCTTATAATCTTCTTTTTTTCAGTGGCCCTTTTGAAGTCACGAGGCCTTGTATCTGATAAGTTAAGTGCTAATGAGCCATGATTTATTCCAAAATAATCAGCATAAGAACGGATTCCTGATATAGTGTCTCCCCAAAAGAAAGTTTGTATTCTGGAGATTTGTATTTTTTCCTGTGTAAACTGCAGAATTTATACCAGTAATTCAACTCTTTGAACCTTTTTCATAAAGCTGTTTGAGTTAGCAGTTACAGTACAGTTGTATGTAAATGCACATTACTGCTCAGAACCAGTTAGATACAATGTGATTTTACCATGATCAGGGTTTAATGTTTCTCTTAAATTAATCTCAGTTGGTCTGATATGTGATTGTTGAGATGCAATTAAGTTTTTGAAGGAAATTTCAAATGTGTTGGATTTGATATTAATATAGTGACTGATCGGTAGTGCTGACTCTGTTACAGTTTACCACTCAATCTTTCCCTTCGTCATCTACGTCGATTATTGCCTAAAACAACATTATTAAATAATTTTCAACAATATCGTACACTGTTCACCAATCTGGAAATGACCATTGAGAATTTATAGAATGTAAAATAAGTTAAATTTATAGCTTAACACAGTGTATTTTCATTATTGTTCAAATTCTAACTGATATTAGTTGAGTCAATTATAAGTTTATTTCTATTGCACATTGAAAACAACTTCAGTTGATCAATGTCCTTTACAAGCTATTACAAATAATAATCCCTAATTCATCAATAAATATAAGCAAAGAAAATCTACTAAATGGACAACGATGTCTGATGAGAATTTGGATATATTCTCACTCGTAAGAATTATTATTTATTCGGTTGTTAAACAAGGCACTGACAAACGACGGAGGTGCAAAACGAGTTTATTTGTTTCTCTAAGTAGCATGCAGTCTTTAGAGAGGTCATTACAGAACGGTGGATCGTTCAGAATGACAAAGACAGAAAGATGGACAGTTCATCTTAACGAAAAGTGGAAAACAAGGAAACTTTGAGATCTGTCTAGACGTCTACGTGTCAAAACTTAGCTACTTGATGGAGTCAGTACCATAACAACCCGTGGCCTCAAATCAGCAGGAATCGAGGCTAGAAGTCATGACCTTAAGTCATGACACAGCATGACACAGCAGTTTTAGCAAGTTTAGGCCTCAGAATGGATTTTTAACATTACAAATACTTAACTATTTTTTTTTTTCAGGTGTCTGTGCAGCTCCGATGCATTCTGAACAGTTTGTGAACAACAGAGTAATTAACGATCAATCCCAATGTAGAGATTTACAATAATCTCTTTATCGAATGGTATCCGATAGTGAAGCTGCCAAACATCAGTTGTAATGCTTCTTACGTGTTACTGCCAGTGGTACAAGTCTCTTTTTAGTTTCTTTTAAGAGATTCCTGTGGTTCATTTTTTTGGTGCTGGTGATTATGAGATGTTGCAGCTTTGAAGCTATTACCAGCAGTTACATCATCACATCTGAAGTTGTCGTCCCTCACTACACAATCCATCTGCTGTCAGTGTTTAGCCATTTATGGGGGAAATGTAGTTATTTTGCTTTTACAATATTTATCTTAGAAGTTAAACCGCTAGAAAAATACATGTCGGTGAGGTAAAAAGTATAAAATATCACTCAAATATAGTGCCTGTAATGTATACTGGGTCTAAGCAGCCGACTCAGATAGACACAATTTAGAGTCAGTTGATACAAACTAGAGCAGCAGTATCAAATACTCACCAATACTGCTGAAAATAAGAATACTGGTGAATATTGACTTTTATAAACGTAATCCCTATTCTTCTATGTTGCTCTAAATGCCAGCACAAGAAGCAATACTTATGTTTTGAGTCACCATGTAGAGAACCAGTCAAGCATTTACTGCAGAACAATACAATATGTATACCCTTAAACTAAAACACTATATTTATATAATTGAGCAACGAGTGCCTTTAAAAAATACAGTGGACTGCAGAATACATACAAAACTGTAAATAACACAATGAAATTGCAGTAATTGCATAAAAAAACCCAGCTTGTTTGATATTCATGTGCAGTATACACTATTGATCTGTTAAGTTCATAATTTTAATAGCAGTTGGTTAAAAAAAAAATGTTAAAGGAGTTTGTTAAAGGAAGTTTGATGTTTGATGAATCCGTATTTATCTTCTGGGGGGGCAGCAGGATGAATTTATGTTGTTTTTGACAGCAGACTTTGTGTAGGTCCTCTGGTGTTGGTAACCAAGCACCATAGAAGCTTCCGGCTGCATTAAAGACCCTCCAGAGACGCATCTTTCAGTGAATTTGAACCACACATCCTTTGATGCATAAAAAAGCAAGATTGTCCATTTCCTGAAGCTGACTTTTAGCTCCTTTGTTTTGGAGATGCTTTGTGCCAAGTCATTGGTAGAACCCCATTAAGTCAGCCTGTAAAGCTCATCCCTGTAGGCAGATTAATCAGTTTTTTATAAATCCTAACACAGTTGTTTCATCCACAAACTTAACAACGCTGTTTGTACTGTGTGTTGTTGTAAATTAATTTAGTGCCAAGGGAAAAAAAAGAGGGTTGAGTACATAAATCTGTTGGGCTCCAGTGTTGAGACTTTCTCTGACCTACTAGCCAGAAGTTCTTACCCAGGATGCACCTGTGCTTGCTCCCACTCATGTCCAGCACTGATGTCTCCATTCTGTTAAAAACTAAGCTAAAATAAAAAGAGCAACTGGTGCTGTGTGACAACTCACTACGGATCAGGGGAAGTGTGTGGCAGTTATCTCTGGAACTGAAAATAAAATTATTTGGGATTTATAATGACTGTGACTGGGGATCGACCAATATGAATTTTTTTTAGGGCAAATGCCGATACCAATTTTTTTCCATCACTCTTAGCCGATGACCAGTTAGTGCTGGGCGATATGGAAAAAAATCATATATCACGATATGGACTATTTTATATCACGATAACGATATATATCACGATATACCATAATAAAGTATGTTTTCAGTTATTCTCTGAAAAGTTTGACAAAAATTTCATTGCTTACTTTTCAACTTTATTTTGAAAGGACATTTAGCTGAACTGTCACAAACATACATTTTAGTGCAGCAAAAACAGGTAGGTACAGAGGTACAGTAGCTTTCACATTTTTTTAAAAGTGTACAACAGTTTCTGAGAGGAAAAACACATTTTTGCACTGAAGTTCAGCTATAAAAAATAAACCAAAATTATTTTTCAACTTTCTGAAATCTGTAACCTTGTAGTGCAAAGTTTGCAAACCAATATAAAGTGTCTAAAGTAAACATCAGGGTTGAAGAGAACTCTGTTTAAGGCATTAACCATGAATAAAAGGCTACTTTGTAGAAGTAGATATGATTCTATCAAATTTATCGTTGCAGGTTATTTAATTACATATTTGCTGTAATAATTGATAAAATTAGGTTAGAAACGATAGAAGAGAAATGGCAGGATACACTCTTTTATATTGTCCCCACGATATATATCGTCATATTGCCCAGCACTATGACCAGTTATGGACTGCCAATTTTCTAGAGCTGATATATGAGGCCAATACTGATTTTGCTCTCTCAATTTACATAAAAGAAATGACACAATAATAACTAATATTACAGGTCTCAAGTTTAAACAAAAATTAACAAAAAGTAAAAATTTAACAATTTCACAACTTTAACTTCAACTTTACCACACATACTTTCAAATTAAAAAAGTATTAATGCCTCTGTTTGTGCTGCAGGGTCTTCCGGCAACACAGAGTTGCCCGTGGATGCCTGTTGGTAAATCATGCCACGGCGAACCCACGCGGAAATCGGCCGATGCCGATTCAAGTAAAATCGCAAATATCAGCCCGATAAATCATCCAGCCGATATATCGGTTTATCCTAAATTGTGACCATGTTTGTATAATGGCATCTGTCAAGCCTGAAGAGGTGGGTTTGTGTAGTGACTCATTGCCCTCAAAGTTATCACAGGTTTAATTAGCCTATTAGTTCTTTAATCAAGCAAGCAGGTGGAACGTAATTCTACTTATCTGGAGAAACTCAGAGGCTCAAATACATAATAAAGGTTGTTGACAGATCCAGACCCAAATGCATCGGGGTAATCAGAAGAGGGCTGGATCAGAATTAAACCAAAGTGTCTCTGGGCAGGACACTAATATTTTCTTTAAATAAAAACTGGATTAAAATCAAACCAGTTACTGTAGATTTTGGGTAACAGATGCATGGGAGCGATGCAGGTCAGGTGGGATACGAGGGATGCCCAGGTACGGGATCAGGAGAGGCTTAAGTCGGAGTCCCACAGAGAGCAGAAAAAGTGCTGTGGTCGGGTTTTACAGCTGCTTTTTTCTGTCCTCAGTGCAACCTCAGGTCTCACAGCAAGAGCTTCACAGCAGAGCACTGAATTTCTGAGTGATGAAGGTTTCGAGATCATGTGACAGTTACGCGGTAGTCTGCTCGTTTTGAAACATATATCTCACTGTCTTGTTCTTTCTAGATTTAAAAAGGATGATTATTGTCCAATAAAATATGCTTTTCGACTTATAAACTGACTCTTTCCTCGTTGGTGGTTCAATTATTTTCTAAGACCCTCTGAATTTTTTCCACAGCCTCCACAGCTGGAGCCTGCCGGTTGTGTTTGACTTTAAAGTTTCATCAGATTCTCGATGACATTCTCTCGTCTCATTTCCCGTCAACTCAATGTGTCACGTGTAAATTGACATGATCTACCACTGACCAAGCACCTAAAATAGCCTCCATGTGTATCTCTGGCACAGCAGGGTGGACGGTCGCTTCTGGGATGCTTCTAGACCGCTACAGGGCACTTCTGGTGCGACTGTTGTCATTGGCCCTGATTCACAGCACTGCCATTTCCCAGCTGCCCCTCGCTCTGTAGGACTACTGCCCAGTATACACTGCATGACCTTGGGCTGTCTCAGACAACGGCTATCATCTAACAGTTGCAGCAGAATCACTTAAATATGCGTGTGGACACATTTCTTCAGTCGTTTGGACCTCCCGTTGAGTCATGTACATGCAAACCACACTCAAGTGTGTCTGCATGCGTGTGATCATCTGCCCTACCCCACAAAAAACGAACCTTTGAATAACTGCTGGATCCCATAAAATGGTATTGGGGACAGCTCTGTATTTAAGACACTAGGGTCATTGCACCTTGACCATCTCTGATTTGCTTAATAATTTGAAAAATGGCAAAAATGCTCGATTTCAGAATTTTTTCTAGGTAACTTAGAGACTTAGTACCAACTTGAAACTTTGTATACAAACAGATATTGTCATTACCTTTCTGATAGTATATTTAGTTTTTTGGTACATCTTGTCATATTTTGTCAATTGCCAATTAAATATCGACAATAAAATGAAAAAAATTTGTTTTGGTGGGTCATATGAGAACTAAAATACAATTGTTTCTGCAAATTCTTTATGCATTTTTATACTATAAGAGAAGGAGATTGTTCAACAAAAAAAGTAAGCCTCAGCTACTATTACAAGTGGTCCAAATATGGAATTGAAATGTGAACCGCACAAAGCGAGTGAAATTTATTTTAAAATAAACAGCAATGAATAGACAGCTGAAACTGACCCCGTACAGAGCGCACATACAGGACTAACAGCATGAAAAAAAAAAAAAAAAAAAAATCAACTCTCTAGCTTGTACGGTTTCAAAGATACACCCCCTAAAAAATGGTAATAATTTTAAAAATGTTCGTAATGTCGCGAAAATGACCGTACGGGCACTTTTTCAAAAATTAATAAATCAGAAATTATTGCTAGTACCAGGCTAATATTGCACAAAGTTACTACATTATAGTCAAAGTTCAAAAAAAAAAAAAAATCAAGCAAATCAGAGATGGTCAAGTGGGAATTTTTTTTTCTAATCTGCTAATTTGAGGTGGAATGACCCATTACCAGTTGATTTTATGCTTTATTTAACATTATATAAAGATATTTATTTTTCCAGAGTTACTGGATGTCTGGGTTTTGTTATCCATTTGAGGAGGGATTGCACATTCAGCCAGAAAGTTGTCAACATTACTTTTCGACAGGTTGGTCAATTTCTCCTCCCAAAAATCTGTAGTTTTCCAGCAAAACATCTTTCCGTGTGATTTCTCTGTACACGAATGATGCCACAGAACCGCATCATTGCTTAACTCTGATGCAACATATGGATAAAACCCTCACACAAACATCCCCACTGAAATGATATTGTACTACAGTAATATTGACAGGTGAGCCATGCTCACGCACACGCACATCCCTGTTGCACCCGCTTCTTTTTATGATCTGCGGGACAGTATTTTGACACGTTGACTGACGTGCACAGGCTTTGCTGTCAGGACTTTTATTTATTTGTTTGCCAGCTTCTTCCCTCGCAGTTTCATTTCCTGAGTGACACTGTGGTGACAGAGAATCCAGCAGCTCCGCGGTTTCGGAGGAAGGCTAGAAAAGGTGCACCCTGGGGAACTGAAGGCACAGCGGTGCAAACTCCACCGGCGTGCACATGCGTACATGTTCACACGGTGCCCACGCGCTGACATACTTTGTCTTTCCCGTACACTTTTAATGGTTTACAGAGAACATGACAGATCTCTGCCCTGAATATCAGCGCCTGATTTACCCCGCAGTGGTGCTGAGGAAAATGGAGGATTTATGCAAAGTTAATGCAATGCATAAACAAAAACATGCAGGGTGGAAAAAGTAGAACAACATAATGGAAAGAAGAAATGTGCTCCTCCATCAGTGCTTACTGTCCCATTTCACACTGGTCACATAAATTAGCCCTACATTAATAAATCTGATCTTTTGTAACCGGCTGATTAGGTAAACAAACAATGCAACTTAGGCATGTGGCAATATCAGGAAAAAGGGACCCAATCCTGCTGTTTAGAAGCTCACTGACAGGTCGGCTTTGCTAATTAGGAAGCAGCAGAGGCTCGTTGATATAGCTAGGTGCTCCTCATCAAAGTGAAACATGTTAATACAATGAAACAGAGACAAATAATAGGAAATATGAGTATATTTTTATCCTCGTCAGGTGGAAATGGCATTCATTGACCATTTAAACACAAGGATTCATCTGATGGCTTTTGCTTGCATGTTTGTGGAATACAAGGATCTGTCCAGGATTTTCTGTTTGGTTGCACAACCAGTCTTTGTTCTGGACCACCAGAGTTAAAGCCAGCCTTGTTTTGTGGGCTTGATTATGGCAAATGAATGACGTACATGGAAGTTTGAATCCAAATGAAACTGGAAAATGCACTGAAACATTCTATAAGAGCAAAAACTAACAACAAGGCTGTTGCTGCACCTCCACCCCTAGATTCTCTCAGCTCTTTCACTTTTGTGCTCGTGCAACAAGCAGTGCTAGAGAGTCGAGTGTCAACTTGGCTGCTGTAATTATCTCCCAGCTGGAGGATGGAAACATGACTGGTCTGTGGGGCTGACACCATGTTTGATGACTGCATTAATGCACATTATTTTTTTATGAAGACACTGCAAGGCTGGCTACAACTTCATTTTCTGGCCTTTTCTTTACTGGAATATTTACTGCATTATTTTTCTCAAGAATATTTCTAGAACACGTTGCTGGGGAGAAAAAAAAATCCTAAAAACAGGAAGTTTTTATTTCTATTTCTGAGCAGCTGTTGGGGGAGGCTAGGATTTCATGGATAATTTACCATATTTTAGCGGTTGAGCACACAGCTCTGATGAGGATCAGATGAACCTTTAAGTCTTCATGTTGAGCACATGGATGATTTTTTTCCTCTTTTGTATCAATAACTGACCGTTCAACAGTTGTAAAATGGAATAAAACATTTACTGTATCTCCAGAGTCACCACTGTTGGCCTACTAATTAAACATTTTAGTACATTTTTACAGTTCAGGTCAGTGTTCCCCAGATAAGATGGAGATCCATCGACCTTTTATCTGCTTGTTCTTCAGTAAAGATCTGCTGCCTTTGGCTGTTGCAGCTTTTTCACTGCAGGAGATTGAGATGTCAGCTGTATCCTGAGTACATCTGAGCTGTAACAAATCCAAATGGTTGATGTATCAAGCCTTAGTCCGTTCCAGCTTCGCAAAATATTATTAAAGTTTTGTTCAAAAGATTTGTTCACCAAATCATTCAGTTTGGAGCTCTGACTGCATATGAGACCCACTGAAGTAAAACACGTCTGAATGGTTCATAATTTGGCTCACGGTGCTCGCTTTCCGCTGTTTTGACACAACCGCCAGACGCCTCTTAAAAATCTTCACATTAAAAAAATTTTACAAGTTAAAGTTGGAGGTGAGCGCTGGTTTTAAATTGTTGTTCTCCAGTTCAGTATTGCACTTATAATTGTTGAGCTTCAAGCTGCTAATTATCATTCAAGACTCATGTTCACTGTTAGCTATCATTCCATTCAGTTAGATGCTATTTTCAGGTATTGAGGGTTGTGAGACGTTATTAGTCTGTGAAAACAAAGGGAATTAGAAAGTGTTTTTTTGTGGTTTGTTAGTGTAATTGTCCTGCGTGAAGCCCCATCCTTCGTCTACTTTAGCCTTTAGCTCAGGTCCAAAGGGATTCACCAGTCATTTGTTTGCAGAGATAAAGAACAGTAAGCAATTGTGTTCAGTTCATTCGCCAAAAAAATACACTGCCTGGCCATAAAAAAAGACACCTGGATTTAACTAAGCAAGTAGGTACAAGGCTCCTATTGGATAATTACTGCATGGGTGATTATCTTTCAGCTGGCAACAAGTTATTGAATCCCAACTGGTCCAATGAGTTGCTTCTCATTTCCTTAACAACCATGTTGAAAGACACATCCCGTGGCCAGGCAGTTTATTTTCCACTGTCAACATTTTTTTTTTCTTCTGCCATGTTTGACTGAATTTTGATTATATTTTAAATTGTAATTGTGCTTGTGTGCATTTCAATTGATCATGCACTGCAGTGAAAGTGGACTGCTGTCGGTTATCAGTAGCCGTTCTTCCTTGATCACTGTGCTGTGCTGGAAGGGATTTTTTTTAACTGTCATTGCTTTGGAGATGACATACCGATGTCCTCCTTCACGGTCCGTCAGCAGTATAATATTGTAATTATTTGTCCCAATGCCATTCATCAGAATATATTATTTTTGTATTAGTATTGTTGAACATTTTGTATTGAACAGAGCTCAGAGGTTGGAATAAATGACTGATTAACACCCTCCATTTATGCCTGAGCATCCCCTTTTCAGCTTCTTTGTTCACATTAGCTAAACGCTCCCTGGGTGGTGATAGCTACCTTGTTGCTCTATATGATCGTCTTTTATTTTTTAGTGGTTAGCAAACAGTGACAAGGTGGTATGAATGGTAAATTCACAAACGCACAAACACGTTTGTGGAGCAGAGGAGGTTGACCCTGGAACAATTCCAGCCTCCTTGTCCCGGATTCCCACTAATGGGAGTCTACCTTTGGTTAACAGTGAAGCCTTGGCTGCACAGGTAACCAAAGTGCCGTCGTTTGGGTTTACAGCAGTTTTGCTCCAACATCAGTGAATCCCCACAGAGAATATTGAAGCGGTAGTGCTGCCTGATTGGCTGGATCTACAAGATTACAAGCCTCGAGGATTTAATGTCACATGACAATATAGCAGTAGTTTTCTTGTTTAAAGATGTATCTAGCCATCTTGTACTTTCCAGAATTGTACATGTAAAAAGGATTCGTCGTGTCAAATAAAATTAGCCTTTTAATTTCTGAACTTTTTACTGATTACAATCTCCTCCAAGACCCTCTGAATTGTTTATCCAAAATATATTTTACTATACTCATCATGTATACTCACTGGCTTTCATTTTCTTGTCATTATTTGTATGCATGTTGTGTGATTTTATGTTGTTTTTGTTTTATCCTGTAATGGACAATGATTAGCCTTTGTTGTTGTCGTTGTCGTTGTCGTTGTTTTTTAAATAAATAAATACATTTGACCCTGGTTAGCATGGCCACAATTCACAGCGGCTGGCATCATACTGCTGTTTCTTAGCACTTCTGCATCCTGTGGGACTTGCATGTTAGTCCCTGCAAGGCCATGAAAAGCTCGGATTGGCAGCTACAGAGTTGGGAATAAGTTCCAATATCTTGGAATATTGTTCTTGAACAGTGGAAGAATCAGTTAGGAACCAGTCTAGGTTGTCATCAGAAAGCTGATGTATTTTTGGCATGTCATAACAGCGTGGGAGTCTTTTGATATCCCTTCAGAAGAGTTAGAACAAGTTAGATCTTGTAATGCAGATCAGAAAACTCAGGAGAAAAAATGAATGTATATCCATTGTGTCTTGAGGATGAACCCTAATGACTACTGGAACCAGTAGTCTAAAGAGGTGGTTCTAAACTAGTAAAAACTGAGCAAATCTCGTCCATTAATTTTAAGTTTGAAATAAAGTTGAGATTAAAGTTAAAGTATTTGTCAGAGGTATAACTCCAGATGGTGGGAAGTGTTTAGCAGGCGTCTGGCTAGTAAAAGCTTCACCCACCACCCTTTTCAGCCTGTATTGATCTCTGCATTGAAAACCTCTCACAAAGCGAGCTTCGATGCTTGATGCTGCTCTCCCTGGGACCATGCTCACACTTCGGAGAAATGTCCCTCAACACATGAAGAGGAACCTTGTAGAGCGGAGATAGTGGCTCAGACAGCCATGGAGTGCGAGTGATAATGACCATCTCCTGGCAGCCCAAAGAGCCGTGACGGGCCACCGCCGCCTGCCACCGGCTCCCTGCCACCGATAAGGACTGGGCATGCGGAGAGACGCCGTGCAGGGCATCTCTTTCTGCGACAATATATTCACTCTTTCCTCACACTGGCCAGATAGCTGGCTGAATGGTACAGGCTCATTCGCTGTGTGCTGATGCTTGGACAGGGAAAAAAACAAATGGAGGACAAAGAAAGAAAGAAAGAAAAAAAAAGCCCATGCAGTTATAGTTGTGTTTGTGTTTGCTGCACAATCAGTAGATTGGATGTTATTGAAATGGGGTTCAACTTTTATCACTCAGCAAAATAAAATACTGAATCCAGAGTTGAGGTTAAAACCAGTTCATTTCTGTTTAACTGCAATTACTCACTTATATTTAAGTAGCCTGCTCTCACTACATACCCTGTCATTCAGTATTGTTTTATGTTTTGCTCTTCTGTAATTTTCCTACCTGACTTGATTTGAAAATTAGGGAATATTGGTTTCGTTTAGTCCTCGTTCTCTGCATTCTTTGACAAATACCATCCACATACGGCTGCAGTCAACGTTTAATGTAAAGAGGTCTAGAGAACAGAAGTTATCGAACAGAATGTAACATGACAATGCTTTAAAATAAGAAGACAATGTTCATTCAGACTCTCACCACTCTGTGGTTCAATATGATGAATTCTTACTCATGTCAAAAAATGTGCAATATATTTATTAAAATGGTAAACAAAAATATAATTGATGACAACTGACACTGCATCATGAAAGTGAAAACATGAAAGCAGCTAAAACCTGTTCATACTATATTTTGTCTAATTTAAATGTATTTATTACCTATTAAATATCATTCTCCGCCTCTTCTTGCCTTTGGCTCTATGTACAAGGTCTGGCTGTGTTTGTTGTAAAAAGATTTCCAAGCAGCCTCGTTCTTCTACAACTGAAATAGGAGCAGCATTTGTTCACCATTTCTGGAATTTAATAGGAAATGACATCAACCTTAATTTGGCTTTGCCTTTTATTTATACTACTGTTTTCATTTTCAATCAGGTAGATGTAGAAATGTCAGTTCTTTGTGAGGCTTCTTAAATCACACTGGCCTGGTAATAAGACTGAACACGGCAACTTTATTTTTGGATTTCTTCGAAGTGAATCTTTCCTCTTGAACACGAGGTTGTTTGGCCTTACAGTTGTGGGACTGTTACTGCTTGAATTCGAGGAGTTTGTCAGGAAGATATTTAAGAAATAAAAAAAAAATGAAATAGCCCAGGAGCTAAAGAAGACATGAAGCGCAGACAGGCCTTCACAAATAAAATACTTAGGGAATCAAGGAGCTACTGGTCAAACTCTGCCCTGCAAGACTTGGAAGTTTCCCTTCCACAACATCCCTGATTCAAATGAATGCTTTACAATCAGCTCGCATCAACGTGTACACAAGTCTGTTGACAACATGTTCATTTGATCAGGTTTTCTAAAGTAAGGAAATGTCCAAGACATGCACCGGCCTTTGAGAACTGGCATTGAAGAATCCTGACTTGACCAAGAAGGTTGGAATTCACGTAGGTGCCAAACTCCTCCTTAGGTCTTCTAGTTGTCACGTTTCTGTTCATAATGACGGGTCGTTAACAGTTGACTTGTGCAGACCTTGATGACAAGCTGATGGTGATGCATTCATTTGAATCAGGTGTGTTGTGGCAGGGAAACATCTAAGACATGCAGGACAGTGGACCTCTAGGACAGGAGTTGAAGAGCCCTGGCCCAAGCCAACGATCTCAGTCTAGTATGTAGTCCCTGAAGCTGTACCCGACTCTTGTGTTCAAAGAAACTAAGAGAAAGTGGACACAAGTGTCTCAGGCTCATCTTTAAGTGCATCCTGACCGATTGGATCTGAATATGCCCAGAAAATCGCTGAGATCTTGTGTTTCCGTTGGCCATTTGTCATTGCGTTTCATTTTTTTGATTTTAATTCCTGGTCTGAATGGAATCATACATACATACCATTGCAAGCTGTAATACAACATGGATATCCTGTGATTGGAGCTCTACATGACTGTCTGACCATATTCATTAAGGCCGTTTGGAGGAAGGGCTCATGTGGTGGCCTCAGTGCCTGTTGTAAAATCAATTTGAGGACAGAGATGGAGAGAATGAATTTTATGTCCAAAACAGGAGAGGTTTCATGATGGATTGTACTCAAGCTAATAGTCTGTTGGCATGAGGACGGAGGGCAACAGCAGGCAACGGCCGAGAATTGAGAAGAGTGTGGCCACCACATGAGCCATGGCTCCATCTAGCACTGCTGGATCGTTCCCCCTACTCTATATGGTAATGTCCCCCTACGGCAACACAGCGTGGTGCAACATATGGAGCTGTAACGTCCCATTCATATCTGTACACGTGCAAGTGTGCAGGCTCAAGTGTGAAGAGCAGCTGCATCCTCTGTCTTCAGCTGATGGTCACTTCCTCCAATCAAACTAGATCTCACGCACTGTTGATCCAATCACCAAAGCCGTCACGCACCATTGGAGCAGACTTGTTCGGACATGGCATCGTGTCGAGCTTTAGCCCACCCCATCCATGACTCTGAACTATGTCCATCCTTTGGAACTGAAAAAATGCCACTAGACTAGAGCTCATAATAGTTTTCCTTGACAGAGACTATTCCCTCAGTGTTTGTACGCCATGTTTTACCGAGGATTACAGCTGTTTGTTGCCGGGTCCTCTCATGTTCAGTTGACATGCAGCATGAGCCATGTTAATGAGGAAATAACTAGACCCCATCAGATATGAGAGAGTGATTAAATGTGTGTGGTGATTTCATCTGTGGGGTCTGGATGACAATTACTGTATGTGCAGTCACGTAATGGAGATCCTGTTAATTTAATAGTTTTACCACTAATGTTTGTTACATTCTGTCTCATCTATGCATTGCTCTCCTACCTTAGATCAAACAATCAGAAGACCGCATAAACTTGCTTTTTTCTTAGGTTCAAGTTTGGGGAACATTTAATAATAGAGGATTGACATATACGTATTTGTTTGTTTCTAGTCTGGCCTATCGTGTCTTTATAGCTCCACTAAATGTGCAAAATAGAAGACGCAACAAACGCACACCTCGTCAAGGTGATATGGGTGCGTTTACCAGTCCTGTCAAAGCACTTTTCAACTGCCTCATCGATTGCTCCACACCTGCCCAGGTACGGCAGTGGACATCATTGTCTCCCCGGCAGGGCCGGCTCTTGGCATAGGCGATATAGGCGGTCGCCTAGGGCGCCATCTGCTGGAGGGGCGCCGCCACGCCGCCAGTCCCCCTTAAATGGACTCGCCCTGATGAGTATAAACCGTGAGATGTCTAGGCAGGTGTCATTTGATGACACCATAGATGCCTTTGCTGTAGTCTTTAGTTAAAAGACAAGTTTAGTTGAAAGTAACTGTTGTTGCCGTTGAGTTTGTCATTGTTCAAATGCTCAAATTAAACTGTCGTGGTTGCTCAGTTGGTTGTTGTCATTGAATTGCAGTGGGCTCAGGGGGGCACCGGGGTGTAATCTCGCCTAGGGCACCAAATTGGGTAGAGCCGGCCCTGCTCCCCGGGGGCTTAGTGGCGGTGCTGTTGCCTGCTGTATGGGAGGTTCCAGGTTCAAATTCTGTCACAGGCAAAGGGAAATTAAACTGGGAATGAAATCTAGAAAATGACCACAATTTTTCAGAATTGTGCTGTCATCCTTTTCTGGCAATGATACTGAAGTATGATCAACGCCAGAGCCCGACGTCCCTGATGTAGCTGAATTGGAATAAATCCCTGCATCTTGGCTCCACAATCTGAAGAAAATAGGAATGTTACACACCGTTTTAGTGGGCGTTAAGCCATCAGATACAGAAGTAATGTCCTTAGATCTACCATTCAGAAGAATATTTGAATCTGTAATATTGTTTGGACGCTGGAATACAACTAAATTTGATCCCAAAAGTTTTTCTCTTGCTTGGAAATCCAGATTTGGCTTCCAAGTATGCTGTTTCATTTTGCCCTCATTTTTGTCCTGAAAGATTCCTGAGCACAAGAAGACAATATAATGAGATGCATCTCTTGGAACATATCTTTCTCTCTCTGACTCCTAACAGATCAATCCTGACCGAGGAGCTGCATTTGCAGAACGAGTGTCTGCTGTAATTTTGTTTGAATATTGAGACACTGTATGCGTGTATCTCCGTATCTCCAAGTCATTAAGTCTCCAGCTCGTTAAGTGGACACTGAATTATCCGCAGACATTTCAGTGCAGGACGTTCTAAAATATAACAACTTCTCTTCATATTAGTTTGTGATATATTCACAGAGCTTCTTGGACTCTAAAGTCGAGGATTTGAATTTAGAGAGGCCCTCTCATAATAATGACTGACCAAATCGAAAAAGGTAAGACTTGGAGTTGATGGCCAGCAAGTTGTGTTAGCATTTCAAAACACGGTCAGAGCTTGTGAGGTGGACGCTGGTCGGAGGCCTGAGAGCGATGACTCAGCACCGCTCCACGGGGGTGTGATGAATGTGCTTTTTGTCTGCCTCGGCTCTAATAAATGCAATCTAGAAGGTGGTAATTTAGTGGCGCAGAGGAATGACTGCCTCATTTCCTCTTCAGAGTGATGACAAAAACGCCCTTTGAACAAAGCTAATTGAACCCGTTTTAAAGCTTGAAATTTCAACAAAATATATTCATTAAGGAAAATGGAAGTGAGGGTCCATTAAATGACAATATTTCAATATATTGTCACCTGTGAGAGTGAGCAAAAGTGTGGTGTCTTCACTGATACGACCCAAGCTTCTCAGTACAGCATTGATTGATTCTAATTTAGTTGTGTGTTCACAAGTTACTAACATTAGTTATCAGAAATGGACGAAAATCATCAGAGAACAACACCGAAACCACATAAGAAGGCAAAAGAAAAAAGCAGACGAACATGGAAATGTTCGATGTCCAATGCATTGGCAGTAGTTGGTGGAATCAACCAGTTCAGACTGGGATTGGATACACAATCTGAATGATTTACATGACATGTTGTACCCTGAGATCTACAATTATATTTTTCATGCCAAAAGTGCCTAAACTTAACTCAATAAAAGGAAGGCAGGAAAGTAAACCATTTGGAATTACTGGGATTTCTTCGATGGTTGCTTTTTAAATTTTATCCTGTCATTCTCTAACTCAGTCAATCTGAATAAACTCATAACATGTAAACGGTTTGTTCTTGTTGCTTTCTACGTTATTGATCATGCTGAAGGAAAATCTACAGCTCTTGTTGGGAAGAAGGATCTCGACACCAGTGCTAAAAGCAGGTTTGATCCAAGCCTTCTAACTAAAGATTTGATTGAAAGTGTGGGTGAAAGACGTTTATTAAGTAAGATTGCTTAGTTAAAACAGAACCTGATTCACAGAAACTTAGATGAACAATAAGGGGGATATTCAAAACACCAAATAACATACATTTCTGAAAACTATTCAGCAGCTGGGTGGACTAATGGAGGAAATTCAGTTGCTGAATGATTGAAACCATATTGTTTTTCACAGATATTTTGTGGACATTCTGGGCTAACGTCTTACTTTGTCAATCTTAATTTACAAAAAATAACATGGAACAGCACACTGATGACAGACTAGATCCTGGGTGTGAAGTAGAGCTGAGCAATTTTATCAATTCTGTGATATAAATCGATATTTTATTTCCCCAGAGACTATTGATATTTCAGCAGCAGGTATCGATATTCTTAACTCCTTTCAGAACCCCCGTGTCCCGCAGGGCTGCTCCTACTGCACTTTTCTGGAAGAGCCATTAAGTCCGCCAGCTACTCTGCTGAGATGGCTTAAATGTTGCTCCAATGGACTTGAATTATTGGCTGCCATGGTTTGTTTTTACTTAACCTGGTGGCTAAAATGGCTAGTTAAACCTCATATGTTCAACATCAAGCCAAAAAAGCTGCCAAAGAAGGCCACTTGCTGTACTTTAACTCTCCATTGTGCCCTTACCTTTAAAAGCTTGCAAGCAACAATTTGCACTGTTTAAATAAATGAAACTCTTTTTCTCAACAAATCTTTTATTCATTTTGTCCAGCATTTGCAAGCTGCCTGTCAGTAATATAATGTGTAATTGATGCTTTCAGTTCACTTTATTCAAACAAAGTTATTGGGACATTCACAAGATGTCACCAAAATCACTTTGTCCCTTTAAAATCTTTCAGAAAATGATATAAATGTATCTTAAGATGAATATCGATGAATAGTGTATAGCTACAGCCCTAGTGTGAAGCATGGTGGAGGGAGCACCATGATTTGGGGCTGGCTCTTTCAGGACAGTAGGCTATATTTAAGTTGCTGAGATGCTGAGTGGTTTAGCAACACTTGGACTAAAAACACACAAATGTGCTCACCTATATCTGACTGCATGGTGCATTTCAATTACGCCTTATGGTTAATTTTTCTACTAAAAGAGTAAATTTGCCAACCGATACACAACTACCAAGATTTAAATTCTCTGTTAACCGACAGGAGCCGAACAATACAACCTGTGTGATGTTACAAGTTCCTGCAGTGTCAGAATAAAGTTCCCGTTCCATGCAGAGAAAACCGGACTTTTTGTTTTGTTGTTGTTAGCGTGTTAGCCGCTAATTACGAGCCAAAAATAGCACAATACCAGCAGTTTAAATGCAATTATGATTTCGATAAATATCAAACCATGCATTTTGAGAAATTTTGGCGACTCCAAAAAGTTTACAAATTTGTCACTTGTAATGATATGAGTGTGTGATCTAGACGTGTTAAACGTTTAGTATCTGTAGTTTAGCTTATATTTTACTATTTCAACTATTGTTTGTGTTGTGCATCACTTCACCGTTTATAAATGCAAGTGTACAAGGCAAAAAAAAGCCTAAATGAGGACTGTAATCAAAGCCTTTAAGGAGTAAACCTTAAACCTTCAACCTTTCAGAAGTCAAAGCCTCTTATCTTTAATAATAATAATAGTAAAGATATATCCTGATGTGTTACATTACTGCACCGTTATCAAGCCTGGTGCTCAGCTACTTTTAATTATTGATGTCTCAGATTCCTTCTCCTTTTCTGTTTTCTTTTTTTTTTTTAATCCTTGTAGTTCTAGAAATAAGTAGCATCGCCTCTCTATTTCTGTGCCAACTGTGTGTCTGTGTGTGTGGCTATTAGACAGCTTATTATGCCAGCTGGCCATCTGTTGCCTGCTTAGCGCCACCAGACAGGGAAGGACAGCGAGCGTGAGGTTGCCCCTCTCTGCATTTTATACATGTCTGATGTCTCCTGCTCACTCGTTTGACTTTTAGCTTTCTGTGACATGCATATGCATGGGCATCAGTCTAACTCGCCTTTACAGAACCTTTACAGAACCACTGAGGTGCACGGACAAGTTTATCTGAAATATACTGATGCACTCACACACTGACACAAACCAGACACTTATATCCACACAGGACATAATTGAGCCAAGCCGGGTCCAGGTGGGGGCTTTCCAAGCAGACGGGGACTCTGTTAGGTCGCTGCAGGTGGACGGGGGTCTGGCAGAGCCACAGGTAGACTGACCCTGCTGTATTCTGTGGGCAGATGGTCAAACATGGCCAGGCCACGGGAGTCATCAGAACAAAGTGAAGAAGTGACAGGGTGAACTCTTTCTCCACATTTGTTGGACTCCTGTCCCTTACCTTTTTTTTTTTTGTCTCTTGCTGATTCATTCATCCGCTCTTGTTTACACCCCACAAGTATATTAGCATCTGTATTTTTTTTTAAGTTAAGCTTTTTCACAAGGGAGTTCTGACAGTTTGAGTTCCAACATTAATTACAACCTCTGCTTGCAGCTGCCTCAACGCCTCAAAGATATTGCTTCCATATAGTATTGTTTTTCATCTCAAACACTGACAAACTCTCATAATTTACCAAATTCAGAATAAGTCTTTCATGAGGGAAAGCACAACTCAATTTAGCTTTAAGGGAAGGATCATTTACAAAGTTTAACATATTCCAAAGTATTAGCCTAGTTTTCATCAGGCATATATGATATTCTTTCATGTCTTCTTTCAGCAATGTCAACAAACAGCATTTCACATGGATGTTTCTCCAGTCATGTGGTAGGATCTTACTCAAACATCTGCTGCTCATGTGTTTCTTGTGGCTTCTAAAATAACTCTGAATACTGTATTTAGCAAAGCTGTAAGACGGCATCAGTCATAATATTTGGAGTGCAGTATTATAGCCTAGCCAATCATTTTTTTCTGATTCGCTTGGATTTATCTTGGGTTTCCAGGAGGCAGCATCAACAGATGCAGAAGAAACCACCTCTTAATGTCATTGGGCACACATTCAATTCAACTTTATTTG